>OZ004695.1:39641310-39896266 GCA_963924545.1 Pogonocherus hispidulus
TCTTCCGCGGGCGACCGAAGGTCGCCCCCAACCTTTCTCCTATGCGTAGGGGTATTTTCGTCCCGTTTCATACGCGTTTTTCAAATTTAAACGCCTTTTCAAAAAACCTCTGCAAAATTTTCGTCGATCGCCGTTCGTCGAGAGAGATTCGGCTAGCACCGACTTTTGTCCTCGCGCCTAATGGCCCCGTCACGCCTGCCGAAATCCCGACTTTTCGCGGGACTTGCTAGACCCTTTTTGTAATTTTACGGCTTCCTGAACCGCTTCACGCAAAAGTTCCGTCCTTTATCTAATCCTTTGAGATTTTTTTCGATACCGTACGTCGAGTCCTTCTACGTCTATTTCGTCTTCGAAAATCTCAAGTCGCGCCCGTTTCAACTTCTTTCTCATTTTATCTGCCAATGTGAGATTGCACTAACGAGACAAGCACCTCCCACGAAAACTGTCAAATTAATTAAACTTCAGATAGGTTACTTTACTACAAGAAATATTGCTAACGGAATCGATAGTACCGACTGTCAAACACTTTTGATTACTAAAATACTGAAGCGAAATGCTTTTCCAATTAGAAAATCGGTAAAAATTATTTTTTCAGGTTGATACGTACAGTTTACATACTTAAACGTGTCACGGTAAACTTTTGACAACAGGCGCGGTAGCGTAATAAGAAAGTCGTAGGATTCAAAACGTGATAATGCTGATTTCGCGAGTTCGAATCACGCTGGAGGCAAATTATTTTTTACTTTTTAATTCCAATTATTTATTAGTATTAGTGTTTAGTTATTCTGTTTCATTATACGTAGCTTTTATTCTTTCTGCACGTAAAGTTTGGAATTAATTCGTTCATTTTGGCAGTCTGTTAAATTCATCATTTTAGCTTACAAAAGTAAATATCTACAATATTTTTGGTCCCATTGATAAAATTGATAATAATGTTTACTGAAAAATAAATTTAACTTTCAGCACTTAAAAAATTATAATGTTTTACCTTCAAGAATAGAGTACCCTTACAATTCATCAAAATATTAAGAAAAATCGTTTATTAAATTACATCATCATTCCAGATACAAAATTTCTTTAATATATATATTTTCTTTAAAATAATATTCTTCTAGATGCTTTTGCCCGGTAGGGCTAGAAATGGGAACGAAAATCGCGAGAGCGATTTTCTCCCATTTCTAGTTAATTTTAAATAGTTAAGTTTCAAACGGCTAATAGTACCTACATTTTAAACAAAGAGAACAATAAGGTAGGTATGTAAAATATCTCGTTTGTTCAATCAATGTTAGAATATATTTTGATTTATGATATATATTTTGCTTATCTTTATATCGCTTCAATGAAAATAGTACAAATCTAAATTTATACTTAAGTCACCAATTTCAATTATAAAATATTGAAAATTTTTTTTAAACCTATTTAGAATTATTCGTTGTCTCAAAAGTTAAACTGGTTTGTATCAGTTGTTTTTATTGCTTCCTAGCTGAAGAGGCTGTGTTGGTGCTGTTTTAAATTTCCCACCAATTTTCAGACATCAAAATGGCGGATCCAAAATTGGAATATTCGCGCAGCTTTGATATTCGTTCCATATATATAAGTTTCTTGGGTGACGTTACCAGGCACATTTAACAAGGCGGTCACGGGAGGAAAGGTTCCTACTGTGGCGCACCTAGCGGCCGGATTGTAAAGTTTAATCACATGTCCATCACAGATTATAGATAGCTATAGATGGGCCACTCTCCCTCTCCCGCCCAAACCGTTAATAGCGCCGCTCGTGATGCGTAGTTGAACTACCGGAGCTACGCTTGTTGCCTACCCTAGATACTTTTTAATTATTTATTCAAATTTCACATTTTGAAAACAATTTAATAAAATATATTCACTATTTTACACATCAAGTTTTATTATAAAAAGATGTGTATAATAGTGAATACATTTTACCAAACTGTTTTCAAAATGTGATTAATAATATTGTGAAGGTGTTCTGACGTGAAGTAATGTATTTAAAAAAATAATTCAATGTAAAATAAAATTTATTAATAAAAAGAACATTTAAACATATGACCAAATAATTGTTAAATTATATAACACAAACTTACGAGACACATAAAATGTTTAAACAGCAATTAATAACCTGTAAGTTTGCTTTCGATAGATCTCAAATATATTTGTCGGAGAAATTCATCGAATACAGTTGTTGGATGTTCACACACCATTTCCTACGCATCTGAAAATTAAAATATTACGTGGTAAGCAGTGTGATTACCTTGATAATAAAACCTACTAAATATAAGTTTTAATAAATGTTAGGATGACAGTTATATTTCTTGATCGATTTTATATATCTGACTATAATTGAAGTTTTTCTTTCTTGTTAACTAATAATAGACACTGCAGTACATTTGTTACAATGCTTATTTCTGATATTGTTTGTTAAACAGTATTCATATAACTACATAAAAAGTTTATACTCATCAAGTGATGGTACAATCATGTACTTTAACTTTGGTGCATAAAATTTTCTAAAAGATCTTCTTTTCTATAATTCAAAATGCTTTTATTAGTATCTCAACATAAGTCTGGGAGAAATTAATGAGAACAACCTTCAATTAATATTTCACATTGCAATTTTTTAATTTTTTATGCATTTATCTGAGTTCAGTCAAAAGAATTAACGGTTAAAAATAAATACTTCTTGTATAATATAAAACTTAAGTATTCAACACGTTGGAATTGAAGTAAGAAAACTAAATACTGTTTTTCACTTTTCTCTAAAAAGACTTGCATGCAATTTAATAAGTAGCATTAGAAAAAAGCTCTTGCTACAGATGGAAATTCATAAAGAATTTGGAATTGACGAACAATTAAAAAGTACATAAAACTTACCTCAAGATTTTTAAGCAAAACTAACATTCACCTTGTACATTGGTACATCCAGGAACACTACAAACTTAAATCAGGATAAGGCTTGAACTGTTAACTTATTTAACAAGAACTATTAAATAAAAAATCTTTCAAAAGGACACAAAAATTATTTAAGAACAGATTGGTGTGAGGTTGTGTTATTCAACATTCACATTCAATAACAACGACTAAACGAGATTACGAGAACAGTCACGGAACATTATTAAGTGCAGATGCTAGCGCCGCTCGTGATGCGTAGTTGAACTAATAATGAGGTTTGACTTTTCCGTGGGAGTGCCCAGGCCCCACGGATTTCTTAAAGTAAACTGGATCGCTAATGCATACTGGTGGGGGTAGCTAAAAATAACAACTGATAGGCGACCGCCATACTGTGCTAACTTCTAGGTATTTTATGAACTAAATGATGGTGACACTGTTGAGTTACCAGCACTGCTTTTATATTTTCTTTTTGTTTTGTGGTTTATAAATTAAGTTCTGTGTGCAAGGTGCAAATTATTTATTTCTTAATCTGAACAAAAACATGCAATTTCATCATTTCATCCATTTGGTCGAAGTATTCAATGTTGAAGGTTGCGATAAAAGTCTAAAAACGTAGATATCTGTTATCTGAAGAGTCAATCGAAAGGATACAAGGTGAAAAAGGCTGCAGTTTTGGAAAGAGTGCAACTGCAAATTGAAGAATTTTTGACTAAATCTTGTGATAAAGAATATTTTATGATTAAGGTAATAACTCTTAACTTTTTAGACAATATGTATTAATAATACTTTGAATCATTTTAGGTTGCGCTAGTAATAGGAGTCTCTGGTGCTTGTCGATGCTACGAATTGACGAATTTGAAAATCACTAATGTATAGGACACTGGCGCGTATCTAGTTGTTTCGATACCAGATACCAAGACCGGCATTTCACGAAAGTTTAAAATTATAAATGAAGGATTTTCTATCAACGACGTAGAAATGTGTAGAAAATGTATTTCCCTAAGACCAAAGAACTTATCACAAAACAGATTCTTTTTACATTATAAGAATCAAAAATGTACTTCTCAGCCTGTTGGAATCAACACATTGGTAAAAGTTCCATCAAAAGTTGCATCGTTTCTGAACTTGGCAAACGCGGAAGTTTATATTGGCCACTATATGAGGGTGCACTTCAATAACTTTATTGGGAAATAAAGGTGCCGACTTTACACCCATCAAGCGGCGTGGTGGGTGGAAGAGCCCTGCTGTGGCAGAGAGTTATATTGAAGACTCCGTATCTAATAAACTTGGTATTGCAAGGAAAATCCAAGGTTCTTCTCGTTCAAGTCATTCCTCAGGAGAGGAGACATCCAAAATTTGTTCCAAGAAGCAACTACAAGCTTCCTATTAACGGAAACGAAGTGAAATATGAAAAAGCGAAGGACGAAATGTCTATTAATATAAATGTTAATGTTAATTTTAATAAGTAAATTAAATTTGGTTGATTTAAGTTTATATTTTTTATTATTTCAGTAGTGGATAATAGGTTACTTTATATGCTTTATAAGTGTGAATAAAACTCCTATTATAATGTGATTGTGTGTATAAATTATATTTTAAATGTGTTTTTATTAAATTCCTACCATAATCATAATGATTTTGAGTTTTGAAGTTGTTAATGTTATCTTCTTGAAAAGCAGTTATTACCATATTGTGTATTATAAACTTCATGTAATTTTATAACAAAATAACTGATTAACCTATCCCAATTCATTCACAATATTTAATATATCTTAACAGTGTAAAGTATAAATTTGACTAATAACTACTTGACATTACTAATTGTATGATGTCATTCAGTTAAAAAATATTTTTTTAGTGCCGTGTAGTGCGCATGCGCAGTGCCAAAAATAGTATCATTTTCGGCACTGCGCATGCTCAGAATAACCATAACCATAACGATAACGTAAATTTTAAGAGGTTCAAAAACTCCCTATTTTCCATGAAAATGACTATGGCTCTATCGTAAGTATAATATGCTAATACACATCTTGGCAGAGGTAGATAGATCCATAAATATGTAAGCGTATTTAAATGTTTCACGGTTAAATAACTGCAAACATTTTGTCGTAAGTAACAACTGTAATAGGCAGAGTGGCAGAATTGTCGTAAGTAGCCTAAGATAAAATTTAGTGAGTGACTTTACGATATTTTGACAAAAAGGTATCGATATTAGAATTCCTCAAAACAATATACAAAACTGATCCTAACTAATTTTTATACTGCAATCAGACAAGGTTCAAATACTTGGTTGACAAATCATGTTACTTTAAAGTTTTTTGGGTTAGTTACTAAATTATGTTTAGACAAGTAACTATTATGAACCAGTTATAATTCCGGCTAATGTATAATTTATTTAAAAAATGAGGTTGTAACAGGAGAAATAAAGAGTGTCGTCAATGAATTTAATATACATAGGTACCTACCAGACATACCATTGGAAGATTTGTACATGTAGGGAGTGTCTTTACAAGCACATAAATTTCGACTTTGTCGAAAATCATTTCAAGTCAAATTAAAAAGAGATGATTCCAATTATTTGAAATGCACTATAAATAGAAAAAAATTATGTGTACCTTTGCTGCACAAATATAACTCTTGAGTCCAGTCCTGTCAATTACTCGTCATGTCATATCTAATGCACAAATAATACAATTTAATCTTTGATATAACCCTATATTAAGTTAACTTTTTAGACCCGCTGCTAAAGTATTTTTATTACAACAGTGTACATATTTTATACCGATATCCATCCATATAAGTAATATTTAGTTAGTCATATGCCCATATCTCACCAAACTATTTTCAAAATTTCCCTCTGTAAATACCTCAACATCATTAGCTGAAAACTAGCCAATAGAATGTTAGCACAGTAAGGCGACCACCTTACGACAAAATGATAGTTAGGAATCAGTGATCCAGTTTATTTTAAGAAATCCGTGCCAGGCCCTGATGTCCATGTCACTGATATGATCCGAGCTGTCACAGAATAAGTGAGGTTAATTAGTGATTAACTTTGAAATAATGGAAATCGCATCGACACTTTTAACAACGAAACGGGGTTATTTTAACTGTTTAATTTACGTTTTTGCAGTTTAATGTTTAAACTTTGTAATTATGGAAACATAAAAAAGTTATGCTTGTGGAAAGAAGTCATTGGTTTATCCTTTCAAACTCATCACTTCATATTATATGAAGTACTTCGAAATCATTTAATTTTAATCCACGAGTTGAACTTGTTTAAAGAAGAAAATGAGCTGAAACGAAGGTAAGTTGTGTTCAAGAATACAATTTCGTATATAGGCTTGTGTTGTCACAGAACCTTTTTGTTTCTGCCAGAGCCATTCATTTATTTGTTACTGTTTAATTAAATAAAACTATAGTCCATTTCAGTTGTCATTATTTATTGATGGTATGTTTTAATTACTTACTGTATAGGTACCCTAAATCCAAGGATTGTTAACTGGTTACAGGATTGCTCGATCGCTCAATTTTGTCATCCGCCTTTGTGACGTCATCGAAGATATATGTAATCGAATTGTCAAAATATACCTATTTTGTGTTTGTTATATTTCACATTTGCAAGAGAATTTTCGTATTTGAATGATTATTAATATTATTATTTATTAAAGTTTGTAATAACAGTATAAAGTGTACCTATTTCTACAAGTTCGAGATCTTTGGATCTTTGATGATGTCACAATTATGGATTACATTGTAGTATAGGGATCGAGCAATCCTGTAAACAGTTAACAATCCTTGCCCTAAATCCACATTTGCTTTACTTGCATATTTTACTAATTATACAATTTAAAAAAATGGATCAAGATTATTAAAGGAAATCTTTTTAAAGTTAAATTGGAAATACTGAAAAGGAGCATTATAATATCCTAATAAATCTAAGCTCTTATTGTAATTAACGAAATATTTTATTTTGTAATTGTAAGGAGATTTTTGTTATAATACATAATGTAACGTTTGTCTAACCTCCAAACAGATAAAACCAGCTTGTTCGACAAAACAACACAAATCTTTATTGTCACTAGATACAAACTTCCACTCTTTTTCACAACTGTCAACACAAATTCCTTAGTTTGACGTTTCGGTTGAACGCGCTCACGCTTTCGACTAAAAACTCCCCGTCCTCTTGAAATCACGAGTATTTATATATTTTTCAAGCTTCTGGAATATTCGGGAGCCTCTTTTTGGATTCCGGAACATAATGGAATGATTCTATGACTTAAACGAAAATTCTAGATTAGAAACGTCAACCTAAAGATTTTACAAATGTTAATTTATAAACAATAAGAAATGAATTAACAAAACAGGCAGATTCACTAGCAAGGTAGGTGAGCTTCCGTAACACTGCTCCCCTCTCAGAACTGATCGTCTCGATCAGGTTACTCCATTGTCCGCATGGTGTTCTTGATAAGGCGTCAGTCGATCTATGTGAACAATCTTCATTTTGGATTGAGGATTTCTTTGGATCCTATACACGACATCGTTTAACCTGGTCACAATCGAATAAGGGCCTTCCCAAGATCTCTTTAATTTAGGTGATTTGCCCTTAGTCCTCTTTGGGTTGTACAGCCAAACTTTATGATTTTCATGAAACCCACTACTGTTGGCACGTAAGTCGTAACGGGTCTTCATTCTGTCACTTTCTATTCTCAGCTTTTCTCGTACCTCCTCATGTACCAACTTTATTCGATCTTTCAAGTGGCGGAGATAGTCACTGATATTTTCCTGATGTTCTGGTCTATTTGCAATGAGGTCTATCGGTAGACGTAATTCGTTGCCAAAAATCACACTGGCTGGTGTTTTACCAGTGGTTTCGTGAACTGTCGCTCTATATGCTAAGAGAAATGGAGGAAGGCAGGTGTCCCAGTTGGTCTGCTTTTCATTCACGGCAGTTTTCAGGAAATTTTCAATGGTTCGATTGAATTTCTCGACCATTCCATCTGATTGTGGATGAAGAGGTGTTGTTCTAGTTTTCGAGATACCTATTAGTTGGCAAACATTCTGAAATACCTCAGATTCGAAGTTCCGTCCTTGGTCAGAATGGATTTCCCTCGGAAGTCCATAACGGCATATCCAGTTTTCAAATAGAACCTCTGCTACGGTGATTGCTTCCTGATTAGGTATAGGATATATTTCTGGCCACTTGCTGAAGTAGTCCATAGCTACCAAGATATAACGATTGCCAGAATCACTTCGAGGAAATGGGCCAGCTATGTCAATAGCTATTCTTTCAAATGGAGCACCGACATTGTACTGCTTCATCTGTCCGCGACAGATGGTCGCTTACGAGTCATTGGTCCCTTACTAGAGGCGCAGGTTTCACAATGCCGGCACCACTCTTCCACATCGGAACGACTCCCAAGCCAGTAGAATCGCTCTCTGACTTTGTTCAAAGTCTTATTGATTCCAAAATGTCCACCACCAACACCACTATGAACCGCTTGGAGAACTTCTGGAACTCTTGTCCTGGGTAATACAGTCTGGTAGTTCCTTTCTTTACCGTCCGGACTCTCCCATACTCTTTTTAGTAGGCCATTTTCTACAACTAGGGAGTCCCATAATGCCCAGTAACTTTTCAGAGATGGAGATTTATTGGAAATATCCTGCCAATCAGGTCCATTTTATTTATTTTCCATTGGAAAATTGGGCCAAACTCTAGATCTTCACTCTGTTCTTTAGCAAGGCTTCTACTATCCCAATGTTCTGGGCCTTGGATGCTAATTCTTCGGCAATGAAAATCGTCCTGTTCCCTTGCTTCCTGTCGCAAGCAATATCTACAATCAGGAAGGCATGGCCTTCTGGATAAAGCGTCAGCGTTGCGATGACTCTGTCCTCTTCGGTGTTCAATTTTGAAGTCGTACTCTTGCAAACGTTGAAGCCATCTTGCCACTTGGCCTTCCGGGTTCTTGAATTGCAGAAGCCACTTCAATGAAGCATGGTCGGTTCTCAAAATGAACGGCTGACCATAGAGATACTTGTGAAAATGCTCCACTGTTTTGACAATGGCAAGTAATTCTCTCCTAGTCACACAGTAGTTCATCTCTTGCTTGGAAAGGACTTTGCTAAAGTAGGCAATCACTTTCTCTTGTCCTTCCTCTACTTGCGATAGTACCCCTCCAATTCCAGTATTACTGGCGTCAGTGTCTACGATGAACTTCTTCCCAGGAATTGGATATGACAGGATCGGGGGAGAACACAGGGCGCCTTTAAGCTTCTGCAAAGCTTCCTGACACTGTTCCGTCCACATAAATGGTTGGCTATTTTCGGTAAGCCGATGCAGAGGTTTGGCGATATCGGCAAAATTTTTCACAAACTTCCGATAGTATGTGCAGAGTCCCAGAAAACTCCTTAATTCATGTTTGTCTCTCGGCACTGGCCATTTCCAAATGGTTTCAGTTTTCTCCGGATCAGTCTTGACTCCATCTGTAGAAATAATGTGTCCTAAATACCTGACTTCTTTTTGGAAGAGCATGCATTTCTTGGGACTTAGTTTCAGTTGGGCTTCTCTTAACTTTTGCAAGACTTCCTGTACATTCTTTAAATGATCTTCAAAGTTTTTGCCAAGTATTATCACATCGTCAAGATAGACTAGACAGGTTTTCCACGTCATTCCACGGAGAATTGTTTCCATCAGTCTTTCAAACGTGGCTGGCGCGTTACAAAGCCCAAACGACATAACGTTGAATTGCCACAAACCTGTTCCAATGGAAAAAGCTGTCTTTTCTTTGTCGTCCGCATGAATTTGGACTTGCCAGTAGCCACTTTTCAGGTCTAAAGTAGAAAACCATTGAGATCCAGATAGTGTGTCCAGAGTGTCGTCTATTCTTGGTAACGGATAACTGTCCTTCTTGGTGACATCATTTAATCTTCGGTAGTCAACACAAAATCTAGTAGAGCCGTCTTTCTTCTTCACCAAAACTACTGGAGAGGTCCATGGACTTTGTGATGGTTCAATGACTCCCTGTTGTTGCATCTCGCTCAACAATTTCGATACTTCTTCTTGTTTGACCAATGGAATTCTTCGTGGGGCTTGCTTAATTGGAGCGGTGCCGCTGGTATTTATGCGGTGTTGAACTAGGTCAGTTCTTCCTACATCGTTCTCAGTTAGTGAGAATACATCTTGGTACTGTCTTAATAATTCTTCTACTTTATGAACGTCCTCCGATGGCAATGATGACGTGGATCGGTTAACCAGGTTTTGCAGAATTTCCGGCAGTATTCGAGGATCACAGCGTGCTGTTGATGATTCTACATTCTTGAAAACCACATCGACTATCTGACAAACTCCCAAGGATTCTCCTTTCTTCACTTCTTGTGGGTAGTCTTTCAGAGTTAACATTCTCACCAACACTGAGTCGTTCTTCTTTTGTGTTAAGAGTCTTTCCTATTAAAATTCCTCTTTTGGAAAGATTGCTCTCCGGTTCTGGTTCCACAATTACTGTTTCTTCAAAAGCCACCGAACTGTTACAAATTGCCTCAATAGTTACTTCTGATGCCGCGGGTAGAATAATGTCTTCTAATGCTTTAACGGTTTTAATCGGTAGATTTCTCACTTCAGGATAATGCATTAAAATTTCTTCACTTTTGGTCTTTAGTAGTCTCTGGGGAAGATCCAGGATAAAATTTTGCTCAGTCATGATATTCAGACCAAGAATGACGTCATCGGTGATGTCGGCTACAAGGATGTCTTGTTGGAATGTATTTGTTCCTAAACAGATGTTTGCCACATGGATGCCTTTTACTGGTATGACTTCCCCATTTGCTGTTTCCAAAATGAAGTTTCTGTCTGGCTTCTGAATTCTACAATGGGCTACGATGTCTGGCCTTACTATGGTGTGACTTGAGCCAGTATCAAGGACCATTTCGCATTCCCGGCCGCATATTCGCCCTGGTACTACCAAGCTGTTGCCGTTGTTGTGCAGCCGGGTAACCTTCATCTTCATGGTTGGTGGGGCTTGGTAGCACCTCACCAGCTTTCGCCCCTCAAAGCTGGCTAGTTGGGCGTTTCCCTGGTCCTGTTCCGATGTGTTTTTAGGGCATCGATTCCTGAGATGCCCTTCCTCCCCGCAATTACAGCATCGTATGGGTCTACGTCTGCTAAATGTAGCAGAGTCGGTATGATTCCGTTCGGTTTGGAAATTGTTCAATAAATCTTGAAAATTTTTCAGCAATACCTCCACATTTTTGTCATTACTTCGATAGTCGGCTGGCTGATATTTAATTAGACTTGCTCTGCCTTGACCCCGTCTGGATGCTTGTTGAGCAGCTTCAATTTCTAACGCCTGCGCCAAGGCTTCGGAAATGGTTTTGTTTCTGGCTAACCTCAACGCCTGACTGATTTCAGGGTCTCGCAGTCCATCTATGAAGCTACTTACAGCTAATTGCTCTTGGAACTCTACAGGGGCAGTGGGGTAAGCTAGCTTCACCATCCGGGCTATATCGGCCTCATATTGCTGAATATTTTCTTCGAATCGTTGTCTTCTACCCTTTAATTGAGCCTGGTAAACATGTTGCATGTGGGCTTCACCATACCTCATTTCGAGAGCACTTTTCAGCATTTCATAATCGGTTTTGTTCTGCTCAGGCATCGTTCTTAAGATTTCCATAGCCTCACCTCTTAGAGCTACAGTTAACGATATCGCCTTTTCACCTTCGGACCAGTTATTTGCCATGGCAGCCGCCTCAAATTGCTTTAAGTATGTGCTCCATGGTACCTTTCCATCAAATGTTGGTGGCTTGACCCTCGAAGATGCAGAATTACCTTAAACTTTAATAACTCCTGTCGTGGACAGCTGTGTGAATTTTCGGTTGACTTCTTTCTGCATCTCTTCGACTTCACACTTCAACGTACTGTTGACTTTCTGCATTTCGTTGACTCTCTCTTCGACTTCACACCTCAGCGTACTCACACTTTCTTTTACAATTTGGACTTCGTCTTGCATACTATTCCTCAATTGATTTATTTCTTCTTCTACAGTTTCTTCAAAATCTTTGAATTTTTCTTTCATTAGCTCTTCTAACTTTTTATTACTTTCTTCTAAACTGTTCTTTAGTTCTTCTTGGCTGTTCTTCAGTTCTTCTTAGTTATTCTTCATTTCGTTTTTTTAATTCATCTTGACTGTTCTTCAGTTCTTCTTGACTGTTCTTCAGTTCTTCTTGGTTGTTCTTCATTTCAATTTTTAATTCTTCTTGGCTGTTCTTCACTTCGACTTTTAATTCTTCTTGATTATTCTTGATTTCTTTCATCATTTCCATTAATTAATAATAATAATAATAATAATAAAGGTCTTTATTATCCACATATATTACATATTATATTACCTTACAAAACAAGACAGGATAAGGGCGAGGTTCAGATTGGCTAACAAGTTAGCCACCTGCTCTTCCACCGTTAATTCGTAGATAATATGTTATAAAAAAAAGTAGAAATCAACTATAAATAAACTAACTAATAAATCAGAAAAAATACAATGTTAAGGTATTATACTACTACTTATAATGGTGATATTGCTAATATCAAGATAGGATACATTGTCTCAATACAAAATAACTATATTTCATGAAAGTCATCCTATTGTACAGCATCCATGGTGACATCAGAAACAAATCTCTTAAACCTATTCATGGTCATAGATCTAGCACAGCCGGGCAAATTATTGACGGTTTTACAGACATTGTATGAAAAGGACCGTTTAAAAAATTGAGTATTGTGTATGGGAGGTGTGATAGTATTCTTATGACGAATATTGACGTTATGCACATCAGAACGGTAGCGAATTTTGTTGTATAAATAAGCAGGAGTTCTAGTTAACAAGAGTTTATGAAAAAAACAAGCCGAGTGAATATATCTTCTATTTTTCATGTTTAACCAACGCATTCTTTTGAAAGTATGACTTATGTGACCATATTTACGAATACCGAATATTAGACGTAAGCATGAATTTTGAAGCTTCTGAATTCGACCAGTATCGAATGCTGATAAACAGGGATCATATATAATATCACAGTAGTTCATATGACTTAAAACTAAAGAATCGCAAAGCATTGCTTTTAATTTTTGATCTAAAAATAATCTATTAGCATATATAGCTTTAAGATTTATATAACCTTTTTGTAGACATTTGTTAACATGTAATGAAAAATTTAAATTTTGATCGATGACAAGGCCTAGGTTTCGAACAGAATCTTTAAAATTAATATTAATATCATCTAAACTTATCATGTTATTATAAAGCTGAGAAAAATTTTCTCTTTCTTTTTTCCTGCCAAAAATAATAGCCACCGATTTACTCCCATTAATTTGTAAACAATGTCCACGAGCAACTTTTGCAAAATTGTTTAAATCATAATTAATTGCTGAAATAGCTTGCACACTTTCCTCGGGGTAAAATGGTAAAAATATTTGAGTATCATCCGCAAAATAATACTGCATACAAGAGACAAAACTTGAAGGGAAATTCGAAGTATAAATAATAAATAGTAGTGGCCCTAGGATGGAACCTTGCGGGATGCCTTGAACAATAGTTAAAAATTGAGATGTATTGTTATTGTAGATTACGGCTTGCTCTCTATTTTTAAGGTAATTAGAAAGTAATTTTCTTGCAGCAGGTGCGAGTCCAATAAACTTTAAAACAGCAAATAAAAGTTGATGATTCAGAGTATCAAAGGCCTTTGAAAAGTCCAATAACACCAATAACAGCAATTTATTTCTATCAAGGGCAGAAAATATATCATCAGTTAAGCTAAGAAGAGTAGAGCAGCAACTATGATTACTTTTAAAGCCAGACTGATTAATAGGAATGACACTATTAATAGCTAAATGTTTTCGTAATTGTAGTTCCATTGCCTTTTCTAGAATTTTAGAAAATGTAGGAAGGAGGCTAATAGGTCTAATATTATTTAGGTTCATAGGATTTTTTATTTTTGGCAGAGGAATTACCAGTGCTTTTTTCCATAAGGAGGGAAACACAGAGTTCTGTAAACAAAAATTAATAATATGAGTAATATATGGGAGCAGAAATGGTACACATAATTGAATTGTTAATAAATTAATTCCGTCATGTCCCATTGCTTTACTTCTAATGTTAGAAATTATTTTTAAAACTTCGACTTCCGTTATAGGTTGGAACTTAAAAAAGTCTTTGTTTAGAGGGTTAGTACTGTTTTCATAATAGGAAATAACATGCTTGTCAGGGGATAACTGAGGAATTGAATGAACAAAATGGTTATTAATATTATCAACATTCGACAAACTGTTCGGCAATTCACAAAATTGTTTATGCGATTGAAAATTTAGTAATTTTAAGGAAGACCATACTTCTTTTGCATTATTAGCTCTAAAGGCAGATTTAAAATAGGCTTTCTTTTCATTACGAATAGCCAATGTTACCATATTTCTTAATTTCTTATAATCATTCCAATTACTTTCAGATTTACTGTGACTGTGTTTAATTTTAGCTTTATCTCTCAAGGACATTAATAATCGCACATTGTTTGTAAGCCATGGTGCGTATGGTTTGGTAATTCGAATGGTCACATAAGGTGCATGAATGTCAAGAAGAGTGTTTATAGTTTCAGTAAGATAATTTACTTTACTGTCAATATCTTGCAAATCGTATATAATTCTCCAGGGAATCGATCTAAGGTTATAGTCAAAATTCTGAAAATTGAAATTTTTAAAATTTCTGACAGTTTTAAATATAGTTTGCTTTTTATTGATGAGAATATTGAGTGTACAATGCGTTAGTTCATGATCACTTATTTGTGGCACACTCTCAACTCCTATATCAGTAATTAGTTCTTCCGATGTTATCAATATATAATCAAGGAGAGTGGCAGTGGTCTCTGTAATTCTAGTAGGTTGCGATATTAATTGTTTCAGCGATAAACCGTCGAATACATTTGTTACAAAAGTAGTACCAGAATTTTCAAGATCCAACAGATTAATATTAAAATCACCTGTGATTAGAACTTCATCAACTGTTGGCATTACATTTGAAACGGTCTCCTCAAAAACATTGAAAAAGTCTTTATAATTAAATTTAGGCGGCCTATAGGTAACACAGAGTGCAATAATACTTGATTTAAAATATAATTTTACCCATAACTGTTCAATGTCATTACTTGAATCTATAATCACGTATTTTATAGAACTTTGCAAATATATTCCTACGCCACCGCATCTACCATCTCTATCAAGCCGTACAAAATTATAACCATTAATGTCAATTGCCTCAGTGGGAATATTATTATTTAGCCAAGTTTCGCTCAAACATATTGCATTAAATTTATCCTGAACAATATTTCTGAACTCACCATAATGAGCAGTAAGAGACTGTATATTTAAATGACAGCATTTAAAATAATTCATATTGGAGACAATGCATCCAATTGTAATTTAATCAAAAACTTATATGAAATGTCAAAAGTATTTTTAGCTGGTAAATAAATAGTAGGTAGTAAGTAGTAAGTATAAATCCTGTTTTAAATATCAATAAATAACAAAGGTTAGATGAAAAACTAGCCTATAATGATAAGGTATAAAATAAGCTTAAAAACTAACACACATACAAAAATTTTTTGATAATAACTAAATCTAGGTATAAATGGGAGGGAACAAGAAGTTCGATTAGGAAGGTGGGCTCATTGAATTTTCAGCATGAAATTGATTAAGATCATCAAGTTTGGAGATGCGGACGATATTACTTTTGTATTTACCAAATATTCTTCCATTACTGGACCACACATTTGACTTTCCAAGTAATTTACCTGCATCCAGTAGAAGCTTATACCTGCTTTGTATTAGATCATCTCTTATAAGAAGCTTAGTGCCTTTTAATTTTGATTTATTGCGGTAAACATTATCACGAACATGTTTCGAATAAAACTTAACTACACAGGTTGATAGAGAAGTATTTTTATTTGGTATATTTCGGCAATATTCTATATCATCACAACTTACTTGAAGGCGTAGATTATTCTTGCACATATTTATTACAGCCCCTTCTATTTCAACTGGATTTTTTATGGAGAGGCCAGTCACCAATATATTATATGAGCGTGCATGTTGTTCCAAATCATCCATTCTACATTCAAATTTGGCTAACTTGACTTCCATTGATAACACCTTGTTGTCTATAGTATTGAAGCGCTCTTCTAGTTTAGTAGATACCTTGGCAACTATGCTATCAACAATCTTGTCCAAAAATGCATCACTTGTAAACAATTTTTCACATAAGGACTGGAACTGCGCTTCAGACATATCACCACGCCCCATTGCCGATTAATCAACTCAAAAAACCTTTTATTTTTGTTTATTTAAAGAGCCGCACCAAATACGTGTATTACTCGAAGCGGGACATCTACGAATATGGTCAATACGAATTGTGTCAAGGTCTCATCCATTTTTATCGATTTCGATCTGGTAACTGGCATACACTTACTATTTGATCCCTTTTTTTTTTTTTTAAATCTTCGAACGTTTCACGTCGTGGAACGTCGCACTTCTGACACCAAATGTAACGTTTGTCTAACCTCCAAACAGATTAAACCAGCTTGTTCGACAAAACAACATAAATCTTTATTGTCACTAGATACAAACTTCTACTCTTTTTCACAACTGTCAACACAAATTCCTTACAATAAAGGGTTGTAGAAACTACGAGCCCCTTCCCGTTTCAGTTGGCCCACCATAAGATTTCCCAGAAACTTCGCTTTTAGACATTAACATAAATTTATAACTTTGTTTATCATTTAAATAGTATTTTCAAAATAAAAAATATATATGTAGCGACGAACACTAACAATTAACAGAAAATAAAGGCAAATAAGAAAAATGGGAACAAATAGGGTAAAACTAACAAAACAATTTCTAAGTTTACCACTGGGTAACATCGCCTTTATTTTTTATTACAGCTGCAATTCGTTGGGGCATCGTGTTAACCAAGTCTTGGCATAATTTTGGTGTAAAAGAATCCCATATTTGCTGAAGTCTTTGTTTCAACTCAGGAATATTTCTAGCAGGCTGTTTTCGTAGCACCTTTTTCATCTCGTGCCACAAAGTTTCAATTGGTGATAAATCTGGACTGCTGGAAACCCATTTTAAAAGTGCTATACCATGATCAGTTATCCATTTTAATGATCTCTTTGAGGTATGACATGCTGCACCGTCTTGCTGAAACACAAATTCTTGGCGGGATGACAGACATTCTGTCACGATCGGTTAGAGAGATTCCTCTAAAATGGCTAAATATTTGTCGGTATTTAAAATTCCGTCAATAAAATGAAGTTTTCCCACTCCTTTAGATGACATGCTTCCCCAGACCATAACGGATGCAGGAAATTTTACTTTTCGTTTGAGACAGTCAGCGTGAAAGGCCTCATTTTTTTGTCGAATAGCGCGACTTCGACTGTCTCCAACACACACTTCAAATCTGGCCTCATCACTCCATTGTATTGCACGCCATTGCTGAGATGTCCAATCCTTATGTTCTCTTGCCCATCTTACTCTATTTTTCTTCTGCTGGAGTGTTAAAAGTGGCTTTTCTTTGGCCTAAAGCAAAATATTGTCACTTCTCATTTTTCTATTTCAATTATTCTTATTAGAAAAATTACCTTGTAAGTGCCAAATCCCATTTTGTGGGCTTCCCTGTGCGTTGTGGATCTCGAAATTCGTCTTCCAACGGCGTCACTCCATAGAGCACTTAGCTCAAGGTAATTAGCCCGTCTGTTTTTCTGGATAATCCTTTTTAACGATCGCCTATCCACATTTGTAATTTTACTTCTTTTAATATATCGAGGACTTGTAGCAATTGAGCCGGTATTTTTATATCGTCTAACTATATTTCTTACACTATACCGTGATAAATCTAATAAACTTGCAATTTCTGAATTTGATTTACCGGAATTGAAAAACTTAATAATTAGCGAACGAATTTTCGCATCAATAATCTTTCCTCTACCCATTTTAAAAAACACAGATATTTAAGTGCTTGAAGCTATACCAACTGCGTACTGACAGCTATATGAGGATTAGCAATTGTTACAGCGTCAGTTTTTCCACAGCCATCTTCGATTATAGACGTCCTTTGTGCCAGAACAAACATGGGTTAATGTGCTGGATTTGCAAAATTTTTGCTTTTCGTTACAAATTTGAATAGAGAACAATGACATTGATATTTTCTACTAGATATTATCTGTTAATTACTTAGGGGCGTGAAAACCACCTGTTGTATTTATTATACTTTGGTCCTAGCCCAAAAACTAATATTTCAGTAGGTGGGCCAACTGAAATGGGAAGGGGCTCGTAGTTCTACTACTATCAGATGGCATGCATATAACAAATAACTACGAATAGTAAGGGACATCACTAAGTATCCTCCATCTGTAAACGCCTTATTTAAATAAGGACTAAAACAAATCAAGCTAAAACAGCTATTCTCCTGGTAATATGCCGCGCCGAGCGCTGAATTACAAAGCAAAATTTGCCGTATTTTGTCTAACACAGTTAGAATCAAAATACAAGGATTCGGGTTGCAACGAAAACTACGAGGAAATACTAAGACCACACATCGTAGGATGCCACTAATTGCAGACCGGTTTCGACCTTTTTATGATCTCATCAGTGCAATATAAGTGAGCATACCGACGAATGCGAAGACCTGAGTATTTGGCACAATAGGTAAACCTTGCGGACACAAGACCTATGCAAGGCCTATTGGCGCCACCTCTGTGTAGTTTTCGCAACACAATCCAAACAAATCGTAATGGGGTAAAAATCCAATACAATAAAGGGTTGTAGAAACTAGTTCTACTACTATCAGATGGCATGCATATAACAAATAACTACGAATAGTAAGGGACATCACTAAGTATCCTCCATCTGTAAACGCCTTATTTAAATAAGGACTAAAACAAATCAAGCTAAAACAGCTATTCTCCTGGCAATATGCCGCGCCGAGCGCTGAATTACAAAGCAAAATTTGCCGTATTTTGTCTAACACAGTTAGAATCAAAATACAAGGATTCGGATTGCAACGAAAACTACGAGGAAATACTAAGACCACACATCGTAGGATGCCACTAATTGCAGACCGGTTTCGACCTTTTTATGATCTCATCAGTGTAATATAAGTGAGCACTGATGAGATCATAAAAAGGTCGAAACCGGTCTGCAATTAGTGGCATCTTACGATGTGTGGTCTTAGTATTTCCTCGTAGTTTTCGTTGCAATCCGAATCCTTGTATTTTGATTCTAACTGTGTTAGACAAAATACGGCAAATTTTGCTTTGTAATTCAGCGCTCGGCGCGGCATATTGCCAGGAGAATAGCTGTTTTAGCTTGATTTGTTTTAGTCCTTATTTAAATAAGGCGTTTACAGATGGAGGATACTTAGTGATGTCCCTTACTATTCGTAGTTATTTGTTATATGCATGCCATCTGATAGTAGTAGAACTAGTTTCTACAACCCTTTAATGTATTGGATTTTTACCCCATTACGATTTGTTTGGATTGTGTTGCGAAAACTACACAGAGGTGGCGCCAATAGGCCTTGCGTACGCAAAGTTTACCTATTGTGCCAAATACTCAGGTCTTCGCATTCGTCGGTATACTCACTTATATTGCACTGATGAGATCATAAAAAGGTCGAAACCGGTCTGCAATTAGTGGCATCCTACGATGTGTGGTCTTAGTATTTCCTCGTTGTTTGCGTTGCAATCCGAATCCTTGTATTTTGATTCTAACTGTGTTAGACAAAATACGGCAAATTTTGCTTTGTAATTCAGCGCTCGGCGCGGCATATTGCCAGGAGAATAGCTGTTTTAGCTTGATTTGTTTTAGTCCTTATTTAAATAAGGCGTTTACAGATGGAGGATACAAATTCCTTAGTTTGACGTTTCGGTTGAACGCGCTCACGCTTTCGACTAAAAACTCCCCGTCCTCTTGAAATCACGAGTATTTATATATTTTTCAAGCTTCTGGAATATTCGGGAGCCTCTTTTTGGATTCCGGAACATAATGGAATGATTCTATGACTTAAACAAAAATTCTAGATTAGAAACGTCAACCTAAAGATTTTACAAATGTTAATTTATAAACAATAAGAAATGAATTAACAAAACAGGCAGATTCACTAGCAAGGTAGGTGAGCTTCCGTAACAATAATTTAATTAATTAATTAAATTAAAGTTTACATAATTTAGTTAATAAGTTACATAAAAACAATAGGTGTACAGAACGATTGTTCATTAGAATGTAGGGCATGTTTTTAAGAAGAACATTCAACAGTAAATTATCTATAAATATTTATTTATGACAATAATTACAAAAAACATTAACTACACCATGGTTGCCCAACAGATGAATCTAGGCACCGCCTCGATAAATTTATAGTTGCACACAACATTGTACGCAACAATGTCTGTCTCACAAACTTCCGAAGTGGTTGGTTTACTTAGAGCAGGATTCTTAATTTTTTTCAGTTGTTTATTTTTAGTACTAAAGTATCTAACCTGTTTTTCTATTTTTTTATTGCAAGGCTCATATTAACTGCTATGGATATTCACGTTATCCTCTTTTGCAGCTAGATCTACAGCCTTATCTACTAGTCTGGTAATTTGAGCCTCAGTGTCTGAAGTTAAAGTTCTCGAAGAGAGTAGTTGGTAGAGTACATCCAATTTTCTTTTCCAATCATCATTATTTTTCTCTGTATTACAGGAATTCAGGTTCACCAAGTCTTGCATTATTTCTTCATTAAAATCGTCTCGTTTATTCTGTATGTCATCTTCCGAAGTTTGGATAGGTAATGATTGATAAAAATATTTCACAACTGCATGGATATGTTTACATAAATTTCCTTTGGTGAAGAAATCGAGGCAGGTACAACTAAATTCATGTACACATATTTGGCACTTTTGACACATAAGTTGACAATGTCCATTTTTCTTGAAACATTCTTCACAGCTCTTTTGAATAATGTACTCTTCATTATTTTTGGAAGCAGATTTTACATACCAAGTATCGCTTTCGTTTTTTGTTGAAATATCGGACATTTTTATATTGTCACTTTGTAAATGAGAGTTTTTTATCAAATGTATTTTAAAGAAGATATTTCCCTTAATGTTTTTTTTCATTTTCCTAAATTTAATATCACGTATCAGTTTAAATAATGATTGCAAACATGTATCCACTCTTTTATTTTTTTTACCTTGAAAATAAATGTGCTTCAGGATTTTATGCATGGACTCTAAATACATGTTCCTGTTGATGCCAAGTCCTTTTCTGTAACAATAAGCTCATAAATTATATCTATCAGTATAGTAAGTTTTGAAATATTCTCCAAAACTTAGTGTATCTTTACAAGTCATAAATTCAGACAATAAAAAATCCATCATTTCATGAAATTCTTGCACTTCTTTAATTTGTAACAATGTTCTAAGGCTTTTATAAACTTTGACTTTCAACTCTTGACTGCCTTTAATTTTATTCAAATTTTTGCGCCAATTTCTGTCTATATGCCATGCACAGAGAAGACGATTTTCTGGTACTCCCATGCATTTTTCCCACGCATTATAATACTCTGGTGCATTATCAGACATAAAGACTTTGCATTTTATCTATCCAGTTTGTAATTTGATGTTTTCAAAAAAATACGTCAGTACCTGCGTATTAACCTTATTTGACAATAGAAATGCAGTTGGTACGCCTTTCCCAAAGTCATCCACAACCATGAGTGTAGTTAACTGAAAGTCATAATTGGTCGTCCCATGAGTTGAATCGATGCAAATTTTATCTGAACCAAAACTAATCAGTTGCATTTTTTGAAACGGGGTCATAAACATTAAAATAAAATCATTGTCATCAAATATATCAAGACTATGTCCCTGAGGTTTATAAATTAATATGGGCAGTTTATCTGTCGCATTTCTTAAACGTTCGATCCATAGTTGAACACTTATAACGTCAATTTTGTGCAATTCGACATGTCTGCGAAGAGAGAAAAATCTCTGTATATTCCTTAAGTCTTGTCGGTCTAAGATGCTCAGCCTAGTCAAGGAAGTATCTGATGTTTCATCGCGAATATCATCGAAAATTTTTTGGAATGTGACTCCTTCAGCAATTTGGCCTAAAAAAATAATAAATAAATACATCAAATAAAATACACAATGATTATGTTACATTCTTATTTTTATTATGATATGTGTTACTGTGATATATTTTTACACAATATGTACTTCATAATAAATGCAATAATTTACTTTTTTAAATTTTCATTATGAATTGGAAATACGAAGTATAAAATTAATTTCTCATTACAAAAGAACTACCTAAATACCTACAGTAATTATATGCTATTCTAAAAGCACAACAGTACCTGCTATATGTTGCCTCTCGGCTGGAGACATGCGGGACATATAAAATAGCTTTGAATTTTTTATCAGTTATTAATTCTAAAGTCGAAGGACAAGTAACGGTAATTTTAACAGAGCCTTGGGATTTGAAAAACTTTTGTCGGATACCTTTTGATATGGACATATATCTACTGGGTTTTACAGATCTATGGCATACATAATAATTTTTTTCTTTCTTCATTCCTAGAATTTTTTTAATTAATTTAATTTAATTAATTAATTTAATTTAATTCCTTCTGCCTAAATTCTTTCCATTGTCGAAAGTCTGCAAAACAAGAAAGATTTTTATTATTCATTCTTACTTATCTAGAATCTACAAATTAAATGGTATTAGCTTCACGACTTCTTTTTTTTATGTTTTTATATTTCTATCAGCTTATAACTATACTAAATTTATATAGTGAAGAGGTAAGTACCAGTTACACAACCACTGCCTTCATAGTCACAAAGGACAAAGGCAGTAACACAACACAAGCTTACTATTGTATCGTGCTTGAAATCAACTTACCTTTGTAAGTTTCAAACTCCTTTTCTTCTTTATACAACTTCAATTTGTGAATTGAAATTAAATGATTTCGAAGTTCTTCATATGTGGTGATAAGTTTGAAAGAGGAAGGACAAACCATAGACTTATTCCTGCTTTTAGGTCCTATTCCATGTATCAGTTTCAGATGTTTATTTAAATTGGATGGTCTACTGAATAATTTATCACAAATTCCACAAACACAACTGTTTTCTGTGTCCATTGCAGTTTAACCATTAAACTGCAATGGACACAGAAAACAGTAGGAAAACATATAGGTAAAAGAACTCCGTGTTTCGTGAAAGCATCAACCGTGTCAACTTAACCTTTATCCACACTTAAACTATAGCTTGCTTAAACACTGAAATATGGAAATTACAACTGACTTAAACTTTACAATCCGGCCGCTAGGTGCACCATCGTGGGAACCTTTCCTCCCGCGACTGCCTTGTGGGATATTACATTCCACGTTAGTACTACTATTTTCTATGTGCATTTACTAGTTGACAGCACTGATGGAATCTTGTGCTCGACGGTCTTCTTCGTACGCTTAACGAGGAAGTCTTATAATAGATATTCTGTGCGAGGAAGGGATTATGACGCAAGCCAAGGATATGCAAATGACCTTACGCTCTTAATCGCAGGGAAGTCTACAAGCACAGTTAGTGAGCTCACTAATGCTTTTAGTGTAATATCAATATCAGAAGTGATGAAATTTAAGTGTTTGTCAAAAATTATGCCCACTAGTCACTGACTATTGTAACAGATCAAAGAGTAAGGTTGTTAGTATGGTAGTTGTAAATAACAGCAGGGGGCCCTATTCCCGAATCGTACGAAAAGGTTCGTATGCGAAAATAACGTAGTTTGACAGTTCTCTTGCTGTAAAGAACCGATTGCCTGCGTAAGTTTTACGTCATTTTCGCATACGAATGTATTCGCATGAGTCGAGAATAGAGCCCCTGGACTTTGACACAGGACAGGAAAAATCAATTTGTAATTTTTTTGCATCTGCAATGTATAAAATTTAAGGTCATCTGCATATAAGAGACATTTACTATTAACGAAAGTAGTGACAATTGTGAGGTTAAAGTTGCGTTGTTATGACGTATTAATAATGTGATAAAATATTTGATGTTTAAAACAATTTTAGTAAACAAATACTAAATAATAATATGTCCTAAATGGTCTTAATAAAATTATGATTGACTCGACGTATCAAATAATTCTGCCAGGAATCTAAATAACAATTATTTATTACAATAATTATAATATGTTAGGGAAAAAGAAACAATCCTAAACCTTATATCTATTCCACCAGCTAGAACGGTCCGGCATTGGATGGACTACCACTGCATACACCTGTAATTAAAATAGACCGGTCGGAGCATAAAGTTTAAACTTTAAACATTCATCAACATATAATACCAACATAGAACTGTAATATTAAATAATATATGTTCAACATAAATATGGGCTTCTGTCCCTGGCATCCTTGAATCGGTATACCAGTAATGAACGTGCAATGGGGACCAAAACGCGAGGCCCCGTCCAAAATGCCACACACCACACGACCTCAACGGTCTCAGGTTATATATCTCAGAGCTAGCTCGACATATTCATAGAATTCAATAAAGCAAGACAGTAAAAGTGCACCCAGATTCAGTTATACAATGATCAATATCAAATAATAAATATTCTCATCCTTTAATCATTTATACGTCATTTAAAGGATTATTCAAAGCAACAGCTCATTTCTTTAATTATCAATAACTATTGTAAGCACCTAATATTATTTTATAAGAAAATAAGCAAATAATCTAGGATACAACATAAAATGCTCAGTGAAACTCACCTATAAAATAATCAGCGTATTTGACACACTTGACACTTTACACACCCAATACTAAATAGCCTGCCTGATCAGGGTGATATTTATATTTAAAAAAAATACAAGTCTTACACAATGTCATTAATAAAGAGGGGAAACAGAATTGGACCAATGTGGGAGCCTTGGGGAACACCACAGGACACACAAATTTCATGTGAACAAGGACCACCAATAGTCACCGTCTATTTGCGATCAGTTAAATAAAATTTAATCCATTCAAAGTAATTTCCTTGAATGCAAACAGCCTCAAGGTCCTTAATAAGTAAGTGATGTCCTTAATAAGTACACACTGTCAAAGGATTTTGATATGTCTGTACACACTGCATCTTTTTGACAGCCACATCAATTGAAGAACAAAGGAAATCTTGAAACACTGGCAAATAAGATGCCGTTGACCGTCTCTTGAAGAACCCATGTTGTTCAACGGCAATGTGTAGGACCTATAGGTTTTGAAGAGTTCATCAGTTACTATCGTTTCAAACAGTTTTAGTATTGTAGATAACATTGATGTATAATAAGCGTAGGAAAAGGGTATAATTTTTCCAAAATGTAAGGAAACAACGAGAGTTGAAAGATCTTTGAAAAATAAGGCGTAAAGGACGAAATAAAGCCAAAGAACAGTTCTTTCACAGAAATGGAGGAACGCTATCAGGGTCAACGCCTTTGTTAAAATCAAGAAGTTTAATTTTGACGGCAATCTCCTCATTGAAATTGTATGTAAATAAATTGAAAATAAAGGCTTTTTGATGGACATTCATCACTGGTCTGTTGTCATGGTCACAGTAACATGACTCAAAGAAACTTGCAAAGCCCTCTGTTGTATCTTTAGGATTATTTAGTTAGGTTCCATCAAGATACATTTCTTTAGGAACACAGTTATTATTTTTTTTGAAGTAGTTAATACGGCCGAGGCTTCAATATGAAACCGTGGTCTAGTGATCAAGTGTGAACCGAACCAACCTTTGGTATCCAGGAGGCTGACTAGGGTCTAAAGACTTGCTTGTTTAAGAGCTGCAGGTGCGATGAGGATAACCCCACAATTGCCTTAGAGGTTCTTTTGGTCCTGCTAATGCTTTCCACTTGAATTATTAGGGAAGCGATGGCGGCATACATAAATATGAGAGACTCTAGAAACTGCCAGGCAGTTCGAAGAATAGAGGGTCATGCAGCTATTGCAATCAGGGCGGAGAGAAAAATTCCTATATCTGCCATGCAGGTAACGAAAGTAAAGGACAGTCTTATACTTCTATCTTTCCTACAAGGAAGGACTGGAGTCAGGAGGATAAGATTCCCCCGGATCTTTGATGTGCTATGCAGATGGTTCTTATGTGGTGGAGAATTTTTTTAAAGCAGGTATATATTTGGAGAGTAAAGCCATTCAACCGAGCTCCCAATCTTCGCCAGTCTTCCAAGCAGAGATCTTTGCAAATCTAATGGTTGCAAGTAAGGAGTAAATACCACTTCACATATACATTCAAGGTGAGGCCCGGTCGGTGATGCACAGACTTATGCGAGGCCAGACACTGATCACACTGCGACACGGGATGGAGCATCAGAGGCTTTACGCAGAATTGAAGGCAGATCCTGTTTTAGGAATGCCCACGGACATAATGATCCCCAAGTATAGGTTCCAAAGAAACTTTGTAATCAAAATACCAGACAGGGAAGACTGGAACAATGGTCCCCCAATAACAGCTCAAATAGTCTGGTATACAGACGGATCCAAGACAGAACAGGGAGTTGGAGCCGGGATTTATGGGACGAGGCCAATAACCAAAATCTCAATAAGTTTAGGCAAATGGGCAACTGTTTTTCAGGCTGAAGTAATAGCCATACAATGCTGCGCTAAGGAGGCGATAAGGCGAGGTACGGACAACCGTTCGATTGCCATTTTCTCCGATAGTCAAGCGGCGATACAGGCAATAGGGTCCCCACAGGTTTCGTCAAAACTCGTGTGGGACTGTCTGAATACCCTGAAAGAGCTAGGGAGCGAGAATAGAGTAACCCTAGCTTGGGTACATGGGCATGAGGGGCACAAAAGTAATGAGGAGGCAGATGCACTAGCCCGAGAAGTCGCATCAAAAGACCTTATAGGACCAGAATCTTTCTGCGGCATAGCGAAGCCATGCATTAAAACATCCATGGTGGAATGGATGAGAAACAAATCTAGAATGGTGGAGGAATCTGCCACAACTGAGACAGGCAAAGCTATTCATTAAAGAACGGACGCCGAAATCCTCAAATTTGTGGAAAAATGAATATTGCTAAAATTTTGCTTATGTTAATTTCTCAGCTGTGAAAATAACGCACCATTATATTTTATGGTCCACCTCCATTTTTTATAAAAAGCCATTATTATTGTATTAGAACAGTTAAAAACATATCATGCTAAGTAAGACTAAGTGTACGTAAAGAATAAAATAATACAGCAATAAATTAACTTATTAAAACTTTATTGTTATTTTATAAAAAGTAAGGTGTAACATTCCTACTAGGAATAACTCTTTCAGAATCAGGAACCGCATGGAATAGTTTAGCCTCAATTTTATCTGTACTTGTAAATTCTAATATACTGGCAATATTTCCACATCTATAACAATAATTTGGTGCAGACCAAACAGTAACTAATTTATCGTCAAACATATACTTGTAACCTAAAAGAAAAAATGTTATATATAATTATGCCATATTTTAACAAGAAAAAAATTAAAAACTAAAAATCTCTTAAATGGATGGCAAAGCCCATCCACATTTGTGATGCCACAAGTCAGTGTCCAGATAAGATGTGTCGGCATACTACATGTGGTTGGAATATCACATGGTGTGCCGTTAGATTTCATTTAGCATTGAAATATAATGTGATGGCATTACTTTTAGCATCATGTTGGAGCTTTTGTCATATATAGGGTGGGGAAAAAAGTAGTGCAATCTTGCTCGGTGCTTCTAAATAATGTTAATAATGCTCTCTTACTGTTAATTACAGCTACATATGTTGCGCAAGTATGTGCATCATCCACCACCTGATAGTTTTTAAATATATCAACTAGACAAATCTGCCACAAAACAATTTCTGTTAATAATATGTCCTTATCATATGATTTTCAAAAGACTGATTACAAAACAATGTATGTTGATATACAAGACATAGTGTCCGATCATGTCCGATCATACAAACCGATCATGTCTTGATATTGAAAACCATCGACACAATTATAAAGTATTCGAATTCAGTCTGTATGTGGATACTCATGTAAACTCTTAGATTACTAGTAGTTAACATGGTTTAATAGCAGGTAGATCAACACTAACAATCTTGCTTTGTGTTATTCAATATACAGGGTGAGTCAAATTATACTAGCAGGACTCTGGCATTCGATAGAACACCTTATTTTAAGTGAAGTTTGTCATATAAACATATGTCGGGAATCGCTTCGTTTTTGAGATACAGGGTGTCAAAGTTTTGGTTTTTTTTTAGTGTTTTCCACACAGCTCCTATAGTTTTCAAGATAATTTGTTCAAATTTTTACGGTAGATTACCTATGATGGTCCACAAATTTTGACATATGTAAACGATTTGAAAATGTACAGGGTGATATTTTTTCGGGGGTCAGGCCCCCCTTTTATCGTCCAGAACTTTTTTGTGGTGCGCCACTGACTGCTCATTTGCCAAAATTTGGATTCCATGTTCAATTTAGAAACTTTTTCGTCTCTTGCATTTTTATCGTAGCTGTAACAGTTGTCGAGTAATTTGAAGAAATCTCTGAAAGAATATGTTATTAAAAAAAATATTTTTATGAAAATGTTCACTAAAAAAGTGAAAGTTCATTAATCTAAATTGTCAGAGGTTACATACTTACAGTACAACTTTTGCCACTAATTATTTATTTTTTTGTAGCATTTCAAAGACTTTTAATAACTAAGTAAAATAATTAAGAATTAATAATAAACCAAGGTCTACATCCTGGCGACGAACAACGCAGAGTGAATTTTTGTCGTTGAATCCTTAACACATTAGAAAATAATAGAACTTTCTTATCCAATGTATTATGGACTGAGGAATCTTGCTTCACCCAACGTGGGATAGTAAATTTCAAAAGTCAACATATTTGGGTAGAGCAAAATCCACGTGCAATTCGGCCAAGAAAATTTCAAAATGAGTTTAGCTTTAACGTATGGGTAGCAATTTTTGAAAATCGATTAATTGGACTATATTTTTGCCAGAAAGGGTCAGTTCGCAAAACTTCATACAGTTTCTAGAAACCGAACATCCTAATATGTGGGAAGATGTCCCTCTAAATTTAAGACAGCAAGTTTGGTTCCTGTTGGATTGCTGCCCAGCTCATTTTGAAAAAAATGTAAGAGCTTGGTTAGACGACAATTATCCAGAGAGGTGAATTGGACGTGGAGGTCCAATCGCACGGCCCTCAGGTTCCCCAGATATAACACCAATGGATTTTTTTGTGTGGGGCTTTTTTAAAGAAAAAGTGTATGCCACTCCTGTTCAAGATGTTGACGATCTTAGAGGGCGTGTAAGGCATGCTTGCGAAGACATAAGAGTTCATCACTTAGTTTCAGCAAGAAAGTCTATTGAAATGCTATGCCGATTATGTATCCAACAAAATGGATCACATTTTGAAAATTTTAATTTGAAAATAAAATTATTTCGGGTTATTTGTAAAGTTATTTGTATTTGCCTTGGTTTATTATTATTATCTTAATTATTTTTCTTAATTATTAAGTCTCTGAAATGATATAAAAAATAAATAATTAGTGGCAAAAGTTGTACTGTAAGTATGTAACCATTAATAATTTAGATTAATGAACTTTCGTTTGACAATAATTATTGTTTTTAGTGAACATTTTCATAAAAATATTTTTTTTAATAACATATTCTTTCAGAGATTTCTTCAAATTACTCGACAACTGTTACAGCTACGATAAAAATGCTAAACGGTTCGGTTTCTAGAAACTGTATGAAGTTTTGCGAACTGACCCTTTCTGGCAAAAATATAGTCCAAATAATCGATTTTCAAAAATTGCTACCCATACGTTAAAGCTAAACTCATTTTGAAATTTTCTTGGCCGAATTGTACGTGGATTTTGCTCTACCCAAATATGTTGACTTTTGAAATTTACTATCCCACGTTGGGTGAAGCAAGATTCCTCAGTCCATAATACATTGGATAAGAAAGTTCTATTATTTTCTAATGTGTTAAGGATTCAACGACAAAAATTCACTCTGCGTTGTTCGTCGCCAGGATGTAGACCTTGGTTTATTATTAATTCTTAATTATTTTACTTAGTTATTAAAAGTCTTTGAAATGCTACAAAAAAATAAATAATTAGTGGCAAAAGTTGTACTGTAAGTATGTAACCTCTGACAATTTAGATTAATGAACTTTCGTTTGACAATAATGACGTTTTTAGTGAACATTTTCATAAAAATATTTTTTTTAATAACATATTCTTTCAGAGATTTCTTCAAATTACTCGACAACTGTTACAGCTACGATAAAAATGCAAGAGACGAAAAAGTTTCTAAATTGAACATGGAATCCAAATTTTGGCAAATGAGCAGTCAGTGGCCCACCACAAAAAAGTTCTGGACGATAAAAGGAGGCCTGACCCCCGAAAAAATATCACCCTGTACGTTTTCAAATCGTTTACATATGTCAAAATTTGTGGACCATCATAGGTAATCTACCGTAAAAATTTGAACAAATTATCTTGAAAACTATAGGAGCTGTGTGGAAAACACTAAAAAAAAACCAAAACTTTGACACCCTGTATCTCAAAAACGAAGCGATTCCCGACATATGTTTATATGACAAACTTCACTTAAAATCAGGTGTTCTATCGAGTGCCAGAGTCCTGCTAGTATAAACTGACTCACGCTGTATATTTGAGGTATCAAACAGCAGCCAAAGTGGATATATTCTAATCGATTTATAACAGGCTTGATCATGGTATTTTGATAATTAAATTACCAATTTTTTAAACTTCCAATGTTGAATTCTATCTTATTTGAATAAAAAAAGTAATTTGGTACCAAAGGGTTCTCTTCTCAACTCTCTCATGCTATTAATAAATGATAATCTCTCTCAACCCAGATGGAATTGTTTGATGTACAAAGGCTACCTCAAAATATTTCTATTGATTGCTGATGACAATGATTGTTCACTTTTATTTTACAAGCAGACTTAAATAAAATACATTATTGATGCCTTGTTAATAGATTACTAATCTAATTTTTTAAGTATATCTATATCGTCCTTAATGTGGTCTGTGGTCTGCCTAGACTATAAAAAAAAAAAAAAAAAAAAAAAGAATTACTCTGGCTGATCCATATTTTACCCAATGGGAAATGATATTATTTTGATGGAAATTTATGTTATAAAAGTACCGCTAAAATTGCCCTTATACTATTTATGGAGATATTATTAACAACACTGAATAAATTAGTATATTCAAAGTATCTTATTTTGTTATATCATATCATATTTGACAGCAATTACATCTGATAAACAAATTTAATTTTTTCATGTATCCTTCCACTTTCATTTTCATGATTTATTTTTTTACCCACAAAAATATTACACTACTTTTCTATAAGTAGTGTAGTTTTCTATAAGAACTACTTTCTTATAAGAATATATTTTTTTTTTGACTTGTAGCTTTGAAAAAATAATATGTTGATATATTCCTTTTTACTAAACACACGCGAAACTATATATCACAGCCAAGTTTATGGAATTAAAAGGCAAGGTTTAAGATGCATAAAAACAAACTTAATAAAAAATAAATCATAATAAATTGTAAGTTACCCGAAATTTCCATAAAATTCTGCAAAGTATTAATAATACTTAAATATTCTTCTATCTTATAATAAGCAAGATGTGACGATATCAATACTGATGTATTGAATTTGGGAAGTAACAGTATCATAGTGTGCACTGTATGATACTGGTATTGCAAAAAATAAACTGAGTCTGGTGTTTGTTAATCTACTAAATAAACTTGTTTCTACTCAAAATAAACTACTAATTTTATTTTTATTTTCTAATAGTGAAAGATATGGAAGTGTTTTTTGGAGCTTTTTTGGCACAATTACATGATCATGAGTTGCAAGTCAGTTAGTTTCAGCAAGATGTGACAACTGGCCATACCGTAAGAGAGACAATTCAGTTCTTAGAGGAGTTTTATGGTAATAGACTAATTAGTCGAGAATGGTGACCAACCTGGTCACCTGACAAAATTCTTTAGATTATTTTTTGTTTGGATATTTAAATAATTAACGTTTTTAAGACTGCAATGCATAATATCGAAGAATTCGAGAAATTGACAACAGATAACCGACCAACAGCTGCAAAATGTGTTGGAAAATATGCACAGAAGAGTAAATTTGTTGTAAATAGCTAGTGAAGGACAGCAATTTAAACATAATATACAGTGTGTACATAAAGTATGGAATAAATTCATTACTTCAGAATATGAACATATTTTGGAAAATTCCTTGGACAGCTTGATTTTTAATTTTAATTGTCCATCTTTTTACCTTATGTTTTTAGCTATGATGTCATGGTTGCTTCGGCTATGACGTCATCTGCTGGTTTTTTTTAAATGGCACAAACTGTAATGTTTTTCATTTTTGAATTCTCTGTGGAGAGCTGATTTCAGAAACCTATACTACTTAGGGTCTAGAGTTTATAAGTTCGGAGCTACAGACAGTTGAAAGTATTTTTTCTGAAGTTGAATTGATTTGAATTCGATTTCTTGTAATATTTTTGTAGGTTAGGTTGGTACGTAAAACCATCCTGTATAAACAAAATATCTCTCAAATACCTGTCAACAGTTATCATTTCAGTGTTGAGTTGCTGTTGGGTGTTTGAATTTTTGCTTACAAACTTGTGCCTTCTGCTTTATAATAATGCGTTTGTCGGTAGTTCTTAGAATTGAGATTCTTATGATGATTGGGTATGGTGACAGAATATGTACACAACAAGAAGTATGGGTTTTGTTTAACATTAGGTACCCAGGTGGATCCATAAGCCAATTAACAGTGAGCAAAATAGAAAAAAAATTAGAGAGACTGGTTCCTTAGATGATCTACCAAAAAAGGGTCGAACAACTATTGATGAGGATAAGAAATTGCATGTTTTGATGGCTATGGGAGAGAATCCACACAATAGTGTTCGCCAGCTTGGCTGAGATTATGATATCCCTTCTAGTTCAGTACACAAAGTGTTAAAACTAGAAAAGTGGCATCCATTTAAGACACATCTCATGCAAGAGTTATTTGACAATGATTCACATGAAAGAATAGAATTCTGCCAAATATTAATGAATATGTGCAATGATAATCCCCTTCAAGTAAAAAATGTATTATTTTCGGATGAGTCAACTTTCACATTAAGTGGTGAACTAAACAGTCAAAATTGTAGATACTGGACAAAGGAAAACCCCCGATGGATGCGAGATTAGCACACACAGTACCCACAAAAAGTGAATGTGTGGGTGGGAATAGTTAAAAATAGGATAATCGGTCCCTATTTTTTCAATGACACTATAAATGAACCGAGATATCTTCAGTTTTTACAAGATTATCGAATGCCCTACTTTAGTAGCTTTATTTCCGAGTATAAACAATTGTGGCATTCCTGACGAAAACTTGTGGTTTCAACAAGATGGTGCACCTCCGCATTATGCATTAGCTGTTCGAAGATATCTCGATGATGTATTTCCAAATAAGTGGACTGGAAGCCATGGAACTGTTGAACGGGTATCAAGGTCACCGGATCTTAACCCGCTAGATTTTTTCCTTTGGGGGTTACCTAAAAAACGTAGTGTATAAAAGTACACTAAAGAATTAAAAACCAGAATTAAATTAGAATGTAACATTTCTCAAGACACAATAGATAAAGTTCAGCAAGAATTCATTGATCGTTTGGGATATTATCAGACACAAGAAGGTTTTCAATTTGAACATCTGATTAATTAATTTTTATGTAATTATTTCCTGTTAATTTACTGTTTTTTATTATAAAATATCACGATAAATCAAATTGTTTAGCTTAAAAAAATAATACTTTCAATTGTCTGTAGCTCCGAACTTATGAACTCTAAACCCTAAGTAGCATAGGTTTCGGAAATCAGCTGTCCACAGATAATTTAAAAATGAAAAACATTACAGGGTGTTCCATTTAGAAAACCAGCAGATGACGTCATAGCCGAAGCAACAATGACATAGCTAAAGATATAAGGTAAAATGATGCGCAATTACAATTAAAAATCGACCTGTCCGAGGAATTTTCCAAAATATGTTCGTATTCTGAAATAGTGAATTTATTCCACACTTTATGTATATACTGTATACATTTTTTAAATGCAATTTCTAAATAATTTTGGGTTTATTGTTAGTATTTTTAGTGTTAGTACTGGTATTTTTAATGTTAGTTTTTTGTTTCTAATAAAAAATAAATGTCACAATATGTTTCCTTCAGTCTGAATATTAAGTTAAAACAAAAATAATAATAATTATTAAAGCTAATCAGTATATATTTTTGTTTGTTTCTATTAAAAGTTGTGAAGTCTTTTAGTATTGTCCTTTTAATACAGGTGATTAACAAAAATAAAAAAATAAATTCACTAATCGCTAGAACTGTGGGCTTTGTAAAATTTGTTCGTAGTTATCAATTATCCATATTATGTAACACTGAGTTATATGTAAATTAAATATTATGAACAATTCACTTGTGACGTTAATTAATTCTATCAAAATATTTTTATTTAATTAAAACTCTAATCGTGTCGGGAGAACTGCCCTTAATCTAGGGAGTTTTTAGTTAATCATTACCAATCGGTGCAATGTTGATAGCCTATACTTGCTGTCACGTGGCTTGTTGACACTTATGAGGGCTCTGTATATTGTAAATACACAACGTAATTATATTGTTAATAAAATCTGTCAGCATATTTATATCCAAAACTATTCACATAACTAGATAAATAAGCATATTCTTCTACTGGGTGAATCTTTGACATGTACATCTATTTTAATGAGGGGTATATTTCAACATAAATAACACTAGTATGGCAGTTTCTAAAAAAAATTAGGAATTAAAGTTATAAAAATAAAAGTATATTTGATGTAACAGATTGGTACATATTTTGATTGTCACTGATTGGACAGGAATTAAATATCAGCCGATCCACTTTGCCTAGCAGAGAACTAAGCAACATTACCAATTCTACTTATTATTCAGCAGTCATTGTAATACTCTTACAAATGTTCGTTTGTTTGGAAGCTGTCTATTTGTATATAATCTCCTTGGTCCATGAGCACTTTGGAAAAGTAGGCTTTCAGCATATCTACCATGTCTGCATTGGTATACGCCATTTTATGCTTGTAGTCCGATTTGATTCTAGTTTCACTAAGAGCTAAAAGCTCTTAACCACTAGACACTAAAATAAATCACTTCACAGCAGACTTTTATCAAGCACACTTCTAAAACAATAGGTTCAAAAACTAGGTAAACACTAGGTAAAACTACGTAAACAAGAAGTATCAGCTGCACTTCTAAAACACTTTCTTACATTAACTTAACTATACCAAAAAATGTAACCTAATAATATCAATACAGATACACACCAACTTTTTTTAAAAGTCACGTTAACATTTACTTTTAATGATTAACTATTTCTAGTATTTTAAACACACGTAAACACTGATTTTTAGAATAAATCAATCAAATTATTCAATCAAAAACCAATATGATTAAAATTTTACCTGAAATTTTATAATGCACCACGCCACCAAACACGCGTTAGGCACTAACTGTAATCATAAAATATATCTGTGAATGCACTGTGTTTTTGTTTTTGGATTCTTCTTAACAAGCTGAAAGAATGAAGGGTCTCCCCGCGTCGAATTTTTGTCCAGCAGTTTGCCAGTTTTACAGGTTAAAGACTTGTTTCCATTTTTTATCGTCGAGTAAAAAGACCAAAAAAATAAAACCATTAAATGCGCCTAATGGTCCCGTCACGCCCGCCGAAATCCCGACTTTTCGCGGGACCCCCTGGACCCTTTTCCTAATTTTTACGGCTTGAGAACCGCTTCACGCGAAAGTTCCGTCCTTTCTCTAATCCTTTGAGATTTTTTTTTCGAGACCGTACGTAGAGTCCTTCTACGTCAATTTCGTCTTTGAAAATCTCGAGTCGCATCCGTCTCAACTCCTTTCTCATTTTATCTGCCGATGTGAGATTGCACTAACGAGACAAGCACCTCCCACGAAAACTGTCAAATTAATTAAACTTTAGATAGGTTATTTTCCCAAGAGAAATATTGCTAACGGAATCGATAGTACCGACTGCCAAACACTTCTGATTACCAAAATATTGAAGCGAAATGCTTTTCCAATTAGAATATCGGTAAAAATTTATTTTTCAGGTTGATACGTACAGTTTAATACTTAAATATCTAAGGGTCAACTTTTGACAAGTGGCGCGGTACCGCAATGGGATAGTCGTAGGATTCCAAACATTGTAATTCTGATTTGGCGAGTTCGAGTTACGCTGGAGGCATTTTTTTTTTATTTTTTAATTCCAATTATTTAATTTAATAATATTAGTGTTTAGTTATCTGTTTCATCGTCCGTAGTTTTTATTCTTTCTGCAGGTAAAGTTTGGAATTAAATCTTTCATTTTGGCAGTCTGTAAAATTCATTATTTTAGCTTACGAAAGTAAATATCTTCTACAATATTAATTTGTTGCAACCATTATGACGGCAATATATTTTTTAATGCCGCCGTTACACCTTTATATAAAATTGATAAAAATAATTAATTCTACTTTTAGCACTTAAAAAATGATGATGTTTTACCATCAAGATTAGAGTACCCTTACAATTCATCAAAACATTATTTAAAAAAATCGTTTAGTAGGTATAATTACATCATCATTCCAGATACAAAATTTCAGCTTTCTGTCTCTAAATTTATTATCTCATATACAAGGGATTATCTCAAATTTCTTTAATATGTATTTTCTTGAAAATAATATTATTCAAGATGCTTTTGCCACCTGAAGGGTGACTTCAGGCCGCAGGCCTGGACCCCGGTAGGGCTAGAAATGGGAATAGTATTCATTTAAGATGGATGCAAACAAAAACAAAATTAAATAAGTTTTATGTTAGCGTCCATAGCTTCTAGACTGCTTCAATGAAAATTTTACAGCTTATGAAATTAATTCAAAAAATTTATTTTAAAACTAGGTATAAAAAATGAAGCTTTGACTGAAGTTGTGATCTAAGGGCACATAAGTTGTTTATCTATTATTATTATTATTATTATTTTTTTTTTAGTCCATTAATGAAGTGGGAAATGCCACAATTAACTCAAACAATTTTAGAAATGCCTAATATCGTTCTTAAAATGCCTCTAGAATAATGTTTATGATGCCATTAAAATTAATTAATTAAATAATATTGTTTCACAGTGTGAAATAAATAAAAGAAATAACAACAAATAATTTTTCAAGGTAAAATGAACAAAAATCATAAATGTAGTAGTGAAAATCCCTCTATTTCAGTTATGCTGAATTAAGTACCTACCTACTTAGTTTATAAGAAAAAATAAAAATTAATGTAATCAATGAACTATTTTTTGTAGGTAGGTATTTAACTTTATGTGATGATTACTGATGAAGAATTAATCTGTATCAGCGCAAACTGGACGATTAACATGGCAACATGAGTCACACCACCAAAACAAATCATAAACGAAGTGCTGTCTGTTGTCTTTGTAGCTGACGTCTAGTCACATATCAGGGCCATATGTGCCAGAGGTTCTCAAACATTGGGATTAAAATTTCAAAATTTTTAAAAATTAACTCAATTAATATAATCGAAATATGACAAAATCATTATACAAAATCTATCACCCCCTCAAAATATATATACAAGTCAAAGATTCACCCTCTATAGTTTATAATTTATTTGTGGATCAAAATATTTTTTGATCTTGAAATATGCCACCTGCAAAATAAAAACTAGAAATAGAATATAGGAATTCAAAACAAGTAGGTAAGACAAGGGCAATATAAAAGCAATCATTCGAAGAAACAAAATTTCCCCAAAAAACAGGATATGAAATGTAATAAATGCAATTATTTGGTAAATTAAACTGGTTTTTTGTAGTCTTTTAATACATTTTGCTTATTGTTTTTATATTCCAAATGATATATTTCCAAGTGAATTTTTTATGAAGTATTCTATGTTTATTAAAAACAACTATGTCCAAAAATTGCCTTGTCATTATAATATGATTTTTTCATTTTCTGATTTTCCTGATATTTAATTTCCATTTTGAACATACTATCATTACAAACTGAGGTTTTTCATTAAACTGTCTGACTATTTGCAGTTTTGCATTAGGTATTTATTTCTCAATTCGTCGTTTTAGTCTATTTTTCCTTTTTCCCATTATTTTCAATAATCTTTTATTAAAATTTGGTAACTTTGCAACTTTTTACAATGGATTAATGAATTAAAACAAGTATTCAGACAAATTCTTTAAATATATCTTTTATTAATTTACCCCAGTTACCTAGTGTGACCAGCGTCAAAATTCATCTTAAGGTTACTGCAACATATTGCAAATTTTAATCGGATCATTGTAAGTACGTTTGTAAAATTTAGTTAGCTGCCTTTTCATAGCAGATTCGTCATTTCTCTTTCAAAGGGGATATGGTCATGTTTTCTCATGGATATGAATTCAGAAACTTATAATAAAATTAGTTACCTTCATGTACTAATTGATGTGCTCTACAAATTAAAGTCAAGGCATTTATTCTTATAAAGTCATGTGTAACTTTTGCTCCAAAAAGATACCCGGCCCCTCTAGGACTTGTTGACCTAAAACATATTTTAGTATTTTACTAAATAATTCTTAAAAATTGTGAAAAATATACAATATATGTGTACATAATATATAATAAAACAAGAAAATAAAAAAACGTACATATATATATATATATATATACAGGGTGATTCTTAACCTATACTCATAAACTTGGGAAATTATAGCTGAGGACAAATAATGACTAATGAAAAAAAATGTAGTAAAACATTTTCAGTTTTGGAAATTCCAATTTATTTCAAATAAAAATAAAAGAACGAGAATTTCATAAAATGCCCCTTAGCCAGTATCATGTTCATAAGTTGTTCGTTTGAGAAATTATGTGCCATACTTTTATTTTAATCGCGTGAAAATAAACTTGAATACGACCACAATTGATAACAAAGTACTGCTAGAAATACCAAATATATCGTCCTGACTTGTTTATTTCCTAGTTTTTATAAGCAAAAAATTTCACCTGATAAATTTTTGTAAACATTTCTTTCAAATTATTTCCAAAATAAAAAGTGTTTTACTACATTTTTCTTTAATATAGTTCATTATTTGTCCTTAGCTATAAACCATGTTTTTGCGTAAAGGTTAAGAATCACCCTGTATATATATATTATATATACAGGGTGAATCATGAGTCTTGCTATGTATTGGTATCTTTGTTATTTGAAAAGATACAAAGTTGGATAAATTAGAGAAAAGTTGAGCAATTACCAGCACTAAATAGTGGTCTCAGAAAAGTGTTGAAAAAACCAGCGGTTCTCAAAATATTTAGCAAAACAGTAAATTTCCTAAAACCTTAAATTAGCTCTAGCTCCGTTAGTTATAGAAATTTTCAAATAAAAATTTGTTTCGTACATACATGCATAATTATCTTTGTTTTAATGTAACCAGAATTTGTTTTCGCCTACTAGATTCTGATATATGAATATCATCTTTGGTTTTTCGTATGGACGCCATATTAGAATTTGACATGATTAGATAGAGAAAAAATCAAGGAATTCGGCGATGGATTCTAGAGCTAATTTAAGTTTTTTGGAAATTTATTGTTTTGCTATATATTTTGGGAACTGCTGGTTTTTTCAACAATTTTCCGGGACCACTATTTAGTGCTGGTAATTGCTCAACTTTTCGTATACATAGCAAGACTCGTAATTCACCCTGTATAAATACAAGGTGTCCATTATCTATCTCCTTACATGGCTAACTTTGTTAATAGTGGAAATAGAGAATTGGTTAAATTAGCAAAATTGGGCAGAATTACAAGAGGAATTCAGTGCCTCCTTCAGATTTAATTTTAATTTTCAACTCTTCGAGATATTTTGGAGAGACTAAATAAAATAAAAAAGACAAAAATACAAATACACAAGCTAAGACAGAAAGAAACGGCAAAAATATATAAAGACAGAGTAGAAAGGGAAATGGGTATAATAAAGGAAAATATAGAAACGCTTAATGTAGAAGATTTGTGGTTACGTATTAAGGAAACAATAGTAACGGTAGCAGAGATAACATGCGGAACAAAAACAATAGATAAGAACAGAAAACAAACTAGCTGGTGGAATGAGGAAATAAGAGCAGAAATCAAAAACAAAAAGAACAAGTGGCATATATATATCAGAAACAAAAACGAGGAGACATATACTGCATATAAAGAACAAAGAATAAAAGTTAAAGAAATGGTGAAATTGGCGAAACAAAGAACATGGGAAGAATTCGGGGCAAAAATGGAGCAAGATAGCCACGGTAACCAGAAGTTATTTTATAGGGTACTTAAAACACCAAGGAAAGGGAAAAGCAACAGATATACGTACATAACAGCTAAAGACGGGAAAGTTTTGGGAGACGAAGTGGACATGATGAAACGATGGAAGGAGTACTTTGTGGAATTACTAAACACAGAACCAAGAACGGCGCAGGAAGAAGAAGAAGAGGAAGATGAGAGTGAGAACTCAGAGCAAGAAACAGAAAGGGACGATCGAGAGGAATTTAACATAGAGGAGGTAACGGAGGCAATAAAAAGGTTAAAGAGAGGAAAAGCAGCAGGATATGACGGTATATATGCCGAAATGTTAGCAAACCTTGGCAACAGGGGCAGGGAAACTCTGACGACCCTATTTAACAAAGCCTGGAAAGAGGGTTGTATACCCAAAGATTGGGAAAGAGGCATAATAGTACCAATACACAAAAAGGGTAACAACAGAGACTGTAACAATTACAGGGGAATAACATTGCTGAGCATAGCGGCCAAAGTCTACGAAAGATTACTAGACAAAAGATTAAAAAATAGCACAGACACACAAATGGAAGAATCACAGAGCGGCTTCAGAAAAGGGAGAGGGATACAAGACCACATATTCACCATAAAGCAGTTGATAGAGAAGAACGCCAATAAAAACGTTTATGTGGCTTTCATAGACTTGGAAAAAGCATTCGACAGTGTATCGAGAAAAATGATATGGAAGAGTTTGAAGAAAAGAGGAGTAAAACGCCAGTTAATTAGAAATATAACCAGTATATACAAACACACAAGAAACATAGTTAGAACTAATAACATGGAATCGGAAGAATTTGAGACCAAAGAAGGATTGAGGCAGGGTGGTGTGCTAAGTCCAACACTCTTCAATATAATATTAGACGATGTAACAAAAGAAGTAAAACTGGAAGCTAAGAAATTATACGTGGGATATAGGAATCTAGAGCCAGTATACATATCAGAATGCGCATATGCGGACGACTTGATGATATATGCCAAAAATGAGAAAGACCTACAGTACAACTTGGAAACGTGGAACACAGCACTCAAACGGAGAAACCTAAGAATTAACATAGATAAGACAAAGATAATGGTGATAGGAAAGAATGATATTCAGACATTAGTAAAGCTTGATGAGCAAAAGATAGAACAGACAGACAGTTTCAAGTACTTGGCAGTAAAGATACAAAAAGATGGTAAGAACGAGGCGGAAATAAATAGTAGAATAGAAAACGCAACAAAACTATATTACTCATTAAATAACACGTTCATAAGAAAAAAAGACATAACAAGGAAAACAAAACTAACTATATACAAGACAATATTCAAACCAATTCTAATATATGGATGTGAGAGCTGGACGCTAACAAAACAACAGAAAAGTAAGTTACAGGCAGTAGAAATGAAATATTTAAGAGGTGTCAAAGGAATAACAAGGAGGGACAAAATACGAAATGAAGATATAAGGAAAGAGCTAGAAATAGAACCAGTAGTTGATGACATAGAACGACAACAACTGAAATGGTTTGGACACCTGGTGAGAATGAAAGAGGAGAGGCAGGCGAAAAGGATATGGCAGACAAAGGCAGTTCAGAAGAGACCCAGAGGAAGACCATGCAAAACGTGGGATGACGTGATAGCGGACAACTTGAGAAGGAAAAACAAAACTTCGAAAGAGGGAAAAGAATTAGCAAGGAATAAGAAAGACTGGACTCGTTTTGTGCATAAGTAATTGTGTTAACCTTAACACCTTCGGGTATAATAAGGTTTTGATTATATATATATATATATATATATATATATATATATATATATATATACAGGGTGTCTCACGGTGACCACCCATTAGAATATTTCAGAGACTACTTCGATTTGAGTTTTGAAAATTTGTGCAGTGGGTTTTCAGGACATGCCCTCCTCAAATAAAATAATGGCGCACATGTAGCACTTCCGGTTATACCGGAAGTTGACCCCATCTCCGTTATTTTAAATGGAACACCCTGTATATTATTGTGATTTTGGATTCTGCGTTCGATTTTAGGTGGACTTTTATTAAGGTTCCCTATTCTTAAAATTAACGGTTATCGAAATATTTAAATTTTTTTGGAAAAATGGGAAAAAACAGTAACTTACTTTAAACCATGTGGATTCTACTGTGGAAACACTACATCAATAAAATTTATAAGAGTTGAAGTTAGATCCATAAGCTTCTCATTCATACATCGAGAATGATCTAATTGTATACAGGGTGGTGGAAATTTATTGCCGAGTTTAGTTAACTTCAAACATCAATAACTTGGTTTTTTCAAATGGAACACCCTATATATTTTGCCATATCCTGATGCCAAATTTTATTCTCTTTCTACTGGTATTATGGTTCCCTATACCTATCTCTTTTAGTTTTCAAGTTATTTCATGTTTTTAATGCAATGAAAAATTTTCAGTAAATTTTATGCTAGGATGGCTGTGATATTCCTAGCAGAATTCGAAACAAACAACTAAAATCTGTCAACACTTACCTATTGTCAATTTACAGTCGACAGTGACGTTTAAACTTGGTGTAAAATAGTGTTTAAAGTAAATATAAAAGTAGTGTCAAGAAATGGATAATGAAAATACATATTCAAATGCTGTCATTCTGAATTTATTTATCATTTATGGAGAATGTAGCAAGATCATAAGTAGAACTTGCAGAGTGTTTAACGAAAAATATCCTCATTTACCACCGATGAGTAGAGAAAAATTAAGAAGAATTTTAAGGAATCAAATTGAATATGGTAATATTTCTGCAGAGAGAAATTTGCCGAAACGTGTAACTGTAGATGAGGGTAACGTAGTAAATGTTTTGGCGTATTTTCATGCATATCCCAAATCCTCAATTCGTGCTGCCGAACGGGATCTAGGAGTCTCAAAAGCTTCCATCCAAAGGATTTTAAAAAGTAGAGGTCTACATCCATACAAATTTAATCTTGTTTCTGCACTTCAACAAGGAGATGCTGAACGACGTATACAATTTTGTCAAATGATTCTAATGCGAACCCAAGAAGATCCACAGTTTTTGCGTAAAATTATTTGGACAGATGAATCAAAATTTAGCAGAGAAGGGATTTTTAATAGACACAATAATCACTTTTGGACTTATGTAAACCCGCACGTCACTCGAGAAAGAAATTATCAAAACAAGTTTAGTGTTAACGTTTTCTGTTTAATTAAAGACAATCAGGTTCGGTATCATATTTACGAGGACAATCTAACTACGCAAAGATACCTTGATATCTTGCAAAGTATAGTGGCTGATTTTGTCGATAATCTACCCTTAGCTCAATTGGTAAGTTGTTGGTACCAATTAGATGGTGCTCCAGCTCACTGTGGGAATGCGATCGACCAAGAACTTGATGCAATGTTTGAGGATAGATGGATAAGGCGCTTAGGACCCTGGGATTGGCCAGCCAGATCCCCAGATCTGTCAGTTCTAGATTTCTTTCTTTGGGGTGCAATAAAGCAAAAGGTGTATTCCACGCCAATTCAATCGAAGGAAGATCTAGTTGCACGAATAAGAAGATCATTTGAGGCTTTACCAGCAGTCCAGATTTCTAGAGCTGTTACAGACGGATTCATGGCAAGAGTACTCTGCTGTCTGAGAGAAGATGGGGGTCATATCGAAAATAGAAATTAGATTAGATTATAGCTACGTTTATTCTTCTCACTGTTGTTTATTTATTTATTTTGTTATATCTCCACCGTTCGTTCTAACCCCATATTGTATTTTTGATCTCTTATTTTTTTTTTAAATTCCTATTTACTAATTGGTGGTAAATGAGGATATTTTTCGTTAAACACTCTGCAAGTTCTACTTATGATCTTGCTACATTCTCCATAAATGATAAATAAATTCTGAATGACAGCATTTGAATATGTATTTTCATTATCCATTTCTTGACACTACTTTTATATTTACTTTAAACACTATTTTACACCAAGTTTAAACGTCACTGTCGACTGTAAATTGACAATAGGTAAGTGTTGACAGATTTTAGTTGTTTGTTTCGAATTCTGCTAGGAATATCACAGCCATCCTAGCATAAAATTTACTGAAAATTTTTCATTGCATTAAAAACATGAAATAACTTGAAAACTAAAAGAGATAGGTATAGAAAACCATAATACCAGTAGAAAGAGAATAAAATTTGGCATCAGGATATGGCAAAATATATAGGGTGTTCCATTTGAAAAAACCAAGTTATTGATGTTTGAAGTTAACTAAACTCGGCAATAAATTTCCACCACCCTGTATACAATTAGATCATTCTCGATGTATGAATGAGAAGCTTATGGATCTAACTTCAACTCTTATAAATTTTATTGATGTAGTGTTTCCACAGTAGAATCCACATGGTTTAAAGTAAGTTACTGTTTTTTCCCATTTTTCCAAAAAAATTTAAATATTTCGATAACCGTTAATTTTAAGAATAGGGAACCTTAATAAAAGTCCACCTAAAATCGAACGCAGAATCCAAAATCACAATAATATACAGGGTGTTCCATTTAAAATAACGGAGATGGGGTCAACTTCCGGTATAACCGGAAGTGCTACATGTGCGCCATTATTTTATTTGAGGAGGGCATGTCCTGAAAACCCACTGCACAAATTTTCAAAACTCAAATCGAAGTAGTCTCTGAAATATTCTAATGGGTGGTCACCGTGAGACACCCTGTATATATATATTTTGGGAACTGCTGGTTTTTTCAACAATTTTCCGGGACCACTATTTAGTGCTGGTAATTGCACAACTTTTCGTATCTCTTCACATAACAAAGATACCAATACATAGCAAGACTCGTAATTCACCCTGTATATATACAAGGTGTCCATTATCTATCTCCTTACATGGCTAACTTTGTTAATAGTGGAAATAGAGAATTGGTTAAATTAGTAAAATTGGGCAGAATTACAAGAGGAATTCAGTGCCTCCTTCAGATTTAATTTTAATTTTCAACTCTTCGAGATATTTTGGAAAAACTGAAAATCGCCAAAAGTTTTAAACTCGAATATCTCGAAAACTATAAAAGATGCAAATAATATAAAAATACTGTGTGATAGTGTTTTTTGCGTGGAATTCAGCGGTGATATAGACAATGTCACGGGCATCTTAGTTTTTGAAAAAAAAAAAATAAAGTAATGTTTTAATTTAATATACCTTTCTCTTTTCTTTTGTTTACTTTAATGAACAAATAATTTATTAACGTAGTAAGCTATGAAAAACAAACGTAGATCAGTAAACAACAATAAAATATAATAGATGTCAGATCACTCTAAAGTCACATTATAAACGTCAAAATTAAATATTCATCTTAAAATAGTTATTGTGAAATGTACACAAACGAAGAAAAATGTGATTTATTAAATATTATATTTTTGAAATCATAAAAAAAGGTTTTTATTGATATCTTAGCCAACCATGGTTGCCATTTAAAAACATAACATAAAACATAAAGCACACCACAGAAATGGACAACCTCCCTACTGAAAGCCTAAGGCTTGTGTAGAGGGAGGGTACACATGAAAAAAACGCAGACACACAACCATTCCCTGGGAGAGGTGCCATTTCTCCCCTGGCGAGATTCGAACTCGCGCCACAGTATACCCATTCTGTTAGTCACAGGCTATCACCCAGCACCTAACAAACTGAGCTATCGCCGCGGCGATAAAACATTACTTTATTTTTTTTCTCAAAAACTAAGATGCCCGTGAAATTTTCAATATCACGGCTTAATGTCACGTAAAAAACACTATCACACAGTATTTTTATTTTATTTGTATTTTTTATAGTTTTCGAGATATTCGAGTTTAAAAATTTTATCGATTTTCAGTTTTTTCAAAATATCTCGAAAAGTTGAAAATTAAAATTAAATTTGAAGGAGGCACTGAATTCCTCTTGTAATTCTGCCCAATTTTGCTAATTTAACCAATTCTCTATCTCCACTATTAACAAAGTTAGCCATGTAAGGAGATAGATAATGGGCACCCTGTATATATGTTTGTTTATATTTGTTTATATATATGTATATGTATATAAATTCTGTTCATAGTATTAGTTATCTCTCTTCAACAGGACTAAGGGTGAGTCTCACTTCACAACTTGGTTTAATTTTTACATTAGTTCCGCATTTTTATTTTTGCGTAATCTCGCAAATACAGTTCACAAAAAATATTACATTAACATTTTTTGGCCATCCAAATCCAGGTAGTTGGAATGAACAATAATTTTGCAATGGAAATTGAAGCTAATAGGAGGAGAGGAGAGAGTAGTGAATGGTAGTATAACAGTGGTATTTTTGTTCCTCAATAAAATTGCTTAAAAATAGTAAATTTAACCAGGATAATTACTGTAAGTTGTAGTGATTTGTGAAGCAAGATCTGTTTCTGTTGTAAAGTACTGATATAAATTCTGTAAAAACTTTTATTGTAAATTTATTTCAGCGAAAATAAGCAATAACTTTAATCAGAATCAATTCAACTGGGGAAAAAAAGTTAAAAAAAAATACTTCTTTTCAAATAAGTTTATCACAGGTTGTTTTTACAACAGAGCGTGCTTTGTTCAATGTTACAATCAATTTATGTACATTGATTTAAGCAACATATCCTAATTTTAAAATGGCAGCATTCATGTCTGGCTACGTCCAATAAAAGAAACCCTCAAGTTCCCCGAAGATGCTATGAATGTTCTGAAAAATAGAAGATTAAATAAATTTCCAAGTGTGAAAATTTTTGGCAACAAATCACAGACACAGCGACAATATTTCAAAAACATTAAGGTGGCCATAATTGTTGTCCAAAACGTCGATTTGTAGAGGTAATTTCAAAGTTAGAAATTTTAAACAGTGTTAAAGTTACATTAAATATTGAGCCATCATTGGAAAGTAGAAACTTCAACTTAGGTAGTGCTAGTATTTATGTTGCAAAAAGTCGATAATTACATAGTTAAAAAAATTATCGAACATGTCACTTTATATAGGATTCCAACGCGGACATTCAACAACAAATTTTTCACATTTAAAACGAAAAATACAGAAAATGAATGTAAGCTTTACCTAAGTTCAGCCTTTATCGATGTCACTGCAATTAAATATTGTGTTAGATGTTTTATTGCAATGAAAGGTAGACTTAAAAATTATCATGCATTTGCACTTGTTTTCCATTTTGTCTTCAATTATTTATCTAAGAAAGTCACCTATAGCGTGGTTTCCTATTGACAACTTGCTACGATATAGTTCAGCTATTATTGAATAGAGGGCGTGCGTAAAAGTCACAAAATACCTCGTTATTTATGTAAATTCACAATATCTGGGAGATGTTAGGTAAGTTCTAATAAGTAGGCATATCCGAATTATTTTTAAGAAAGCCAATAGAAATAGAATAGAATGTAGACATATTTTATGGAGAGTGAATTTACCAGTACCTACTGCCTTTGACTATATTACTACTGCTTACCTCTTGGGTTCTGGGTTAAGGTATATGTTGAAGAGCATTATTATAATATAAATACATATGTAACGTGTGTGTGTGGATGATAGACATGAAGGTTGAGTGGCTGTATTTCACGTTGAGGTCCCGTGTTCAAACACCGACCTGGTGCGTTTTTTTTCTAAATAGAATTAATTCCACTCGGACACTGGCCGTGTGCCTTTCTACAAAAAAATGTGTGTCTACCATACCTCACCTGCACAAGCCACACCTTTCTGAGATAGTGCGTTTATATCTGTGGTGTAATACAGTATAAGTAGGAAACTATATCGAAAATACTGTTTACTGTTTGTTGTTTTTCTATACATAAGTCATGTAATATGTAACAATTTGTTTTCAAACAAGTTAACCTTGTTTTTAAAAAATTTCTGATTTGATGATGGTTTTGTTTTTCTATACATACGACATGTAATATGTAACAATTTGTTTTTAAACAAGTTAACCTTGTTTTTAAAAAAGTTCTGCTTTGATGATGGTTTAGATTTAGAATATAGATTGATATGAAATGCAATCACTTGTAATAATATTTTATTAAAAAAACAATGGTACATATACCTACTGGTTCAACAGAAATAAATAATAATGGAAGTGGGCACCGTAGAACTGTAGAAAGCGTGCCGACTTTTCAGCCGGACGATCAGAGTTCGATCTCTCGGCCGGGTCAAGTTTTTTTGTATTATCACCTTTGTTTAAAATATTCAATTAATATAGTCGTTAATTGTTTCACAGTATAAAGTAAAAAGTGACTTAAAGTATTTCGTCAATTATATTTTTATTAACATATTGTTTATTTTAGGTCCCTACATTATTTTGCAGAGATTAGAATAATTTGTATTTTCCGAAATAATTTAAATAAGTTGATATTATTTATTTATTATTGTTTAGTATTGTTAAATAGATTTAACATATTTATGATGTGCTATAATGTGAATTTAGTTATTTCTTTGAGTTTTAAAACAACCGTTCTTTTTAGCAATACTATTTAAATTAAGTGTAGAAGCCAGTGAATCTATCAAACTATTATTTTGTAATTTGTTTATATTATTTAATGCTGTGACTAGGCCAGCAATAATAAATTGACAATATTAGTACCTTGTACCACTAAGATTACCGAATTTGAATCAAAAATTAAAATATCCGCACACCCAATGCGCGATGATTCTCCCACATGATCCACAGTTACGTGGTGTCTCTGTTTTGTTATTTAAGGCATTGTAACTGCCTAGAAAGTATCTTTTGTTTCCGCCAGCACCAGCAGCCATCAGGAGGAGTAAGTAACCATTTGTAAGCAACTGATATTTTGTTCCAACCTAGTTCCGATCCTGCACGTTTTATCCCACCGATTCCGTTACACTAAACAGGTTGCAACGAAGCAATCTCCAAGTACACCTAGCTATGATCACTCTATTGGTCGCTCTATATGTGCGATTGACTTGGGCGAAGTAGCATTGTATGTAATTGTAACTTGTTTGGATAGAAATAACGTCTAGCTGGATTCTAGTACGTCTCCTCTATGAGCGATTGACTTGGGGATTCGTATCTTGCGGAAAGGTGCATTTTATTTTGCGTTCAGACTTGGTGCAAAAGGGTTGGAGTTGCTGTCAAACAATACTTTGTTTCTGGTGTGCGTTGTACTAGACATATCTTGGTTCCTCTATGTGCGATTAACTTGCGGAATGTTGCTTTGTAGTGTGTGTCAGTGCACTTGTTAAGCTTGTATTCGATTTCCGGGTTGCGTTTCACTAGGTGTCCCTTGGTGACGATCCTTCTATGTGCGATTGACTTGGGGGAAGTCGCTTGCTAGTGGGCACCAGTTTAACATTTCCGGATTCCGGGCGCATAAAAGCCCTTGTAACAAGCCGGTTTAATTGAAAGGATATCGCGCCACATTTTCACATTTTTTCGTTTTTAGGGTCTGGGCATAAATATTTAAAACTAGGAATTTTGCCGTGTCACAGGCACCCTTCAGGCGTTGATAAACACTAAATATTTATTATAAACTTCCGCTGTCCACAAAGAAAAACATTTCAGCCGAGCAATAAGCTATTATTGGAGAAGTACCGACACTTTGCAATTAGTAAATATTATGGGCCATATTAGACCAGATGTACGATACCAGACCCAGGGTAAACCGACAGAGGGTTATTAGAAAGATGCCGTTTTGGCCAGGGTTGGATCTACAGAAATTCAGGCTGCAAGGCTCGCGTAAGAACCAGACCGTAAATTCAGTAGATACGTAACTATAAAGATTTGGAAATAAAAGGTGAAATCGAGACGTAGGGATTCTCAGGGAATGCAACATGTTTAAGATGTAAAATGTGTTTTTTTAAGGATGATAGAACTTTAAACATTAAAAAAATATTAAAGAATATATTTTGTGATTAAAAAAGTAATATTATTTAAAAAAACAATCTATTACATTAAACATTTAAAAATTATTTGCGGTATGTGGCCACCGCGGCTGTCCGCAAGATAGCGTATTCTTTTGATCCAATTTTGGGTGACTTTTTCGAGCACTTCTGGTCGTATATCGTGAATAACACGAACAATGTTGGCTTCCAAGGCTTCAATTGTTGCTGGTTTATCAGCATAAACTAATGACTTGACATAGCCCTACAGAAAATAATCTGCGGGGGTCATATCACAGGACCTAGTTGGATAGTCAACAGGCCCATTTCTCGAAATTAATTTGTCACCAAACCTTGTTTGTAACCACACTTTCACGTACAGCGGTAATATTCTTTTCATTACGCACATTCCTTCGACGCATTGGTGTTTTAAAATCATGTAGAGAGTATGTGGTACGAAATCTATCCACAGTACGACGAATAAATAGCTCAGATGGACGATCATGTGGGCCATAATATTCACACGAAGTCTTCTATTGGCGAACCGACGAATGATTTTCAAAGTAAATTTGAGGAATTTGGTAGCGTTGTTCAAGAGTGCATCTGTTCATGATGATTTGCCAAAGTATACTGAAAATAAATATTATAAACAGTGTCAGACTAACAGTTCAGTCTGATGGTAGTTGTCATGTAAAGTTCTATCAAACCTAAAAAAACACCCTTTAGATCAGGGGTCGGCAACCTGCGGCTCGCGAGCCACATGCGGCTCTTTGGATGTGAAGCTGCGGCTCTTTAGTTCCATACGCAAATATTATTTATTATCTCTAGAAATGCAATTGATCGATTTAAAAAGTAAAGCTTTGTGGAGTGGAAAATTTACAGAGTTGAAAAGCAAGTTGGAAGAGTTGGAGGTCCAGAAATGTATGTACATAACGCAACAAAAGTGGACAGCTTTAAAAGAAATGCCGCGAGTTGAGGCACTTATATTCGACGCATGGAATAGTCTTCCAGATTGCTACAGTGAGGTGAAGAAGTTGGCATTTGGAGTGCTGACTATCTTCGGATCGACATATTCGTGCGAGCAAGCGTTCTCTTGCATGAAATAATTAAAAGTAAAGTAAGAAGCAAACAAATGAAAATTTAGAGTCGTGTTTGAAACTTAAAACAACAAGTTATGAGCCAAATTTATCCAAACTTTCTAAAACCATGCAAAGCCAACGCTCCCATTGAATTTGTTTGATCAATTGTTTGTTATTGAAATACAAGTTAGTGTTGTAAGTAAATGTTTAATTGTTTCAATTTTTTACTTAAATAATAAGTAATTATCTAATAATGCCATATATATATATATATATATTATCTAATTTGTTGTGAAAAACACTACTTATATATGAATAAATAGATATTTTTTCTTATGAATAAATAGATTAGGTTCTTTTTATATAAAAACTTTATTTATGCGAGTACTATTTATTGTTGGCAAGAAAAAATTTTGTGGCTCTTTAAAAACTTTGAAATTTTGTAAATTGTAATTTTTGACTCTTCCGACTCAAAAGGTTGCCGACCCCTGCTTTAGATAGATTAAGGATAAAATGAAAACGCTCAAATGCAGGAGTTTTTTAGATGGAAGTTTTCTCCTGGTACAAAATTAGAGTACATAGTAGTTAGTCTCAACTTCCATCCAGAGCTTGTTCTGAGAGACTGGAGGTTTTATAAGGAAAAGTCTAGATTAGTGTTTGTTAACTATTTGTATATTTATTTATTTTTATTTATTTATTTATTTATTTGCGGTTAAGGCAACCCAACAGAATTTACAAAGAAATCCCAATTACAGGGTAACACATGAGATAAGAACTGTGCAAACACTGCACAAAAATTTGCAATTAGAAAATAGAATGAAAATAAATTTAAAACAACTTAATATAAGGTGAACAAAGATACACATATATACCTACATACATATACACACCCCAACATATTATATTTAACTGAAAACAGATGTTGCTTCGCGCCTGACCTGAACATATGATCCACAAAACAAATCTATGTGATTAAAATATTCATTATAAAGTTTTTGAGCTAAACAAAGTGGAGAATTATTAGCATAATTCGTGTTATTTAAATTTAAATAAAACAGATTTGTTGAACGAGTTGCACATTGTTTAACGTTAAAAATAAGTTTACTTGTAATGAAATTACAGTCTATATTATTATTAAATATTTTGTATAGAAATAGAATATAACATATTGTTCTACGAGATGACAGTTTTAATAAATTATAATGCTTAATTTCTGCTTCATAGGAACCAAAGTGGAGATACCTATTAAATCTAAAATTTAGCATATTAACAAATTTCATTTGAACTTTTTCGATTCGCTCAACATACTTAATGTAGCAGGGATTCCAAATTATGCTAGCAAATTCAAGATGGCTGCGAACCAGAGAGTTAAACAATATTATTATAGACTTTGGATTTGTAAAAGACTTCGTAATTCTCATTATAAAGCCTAAGTTTCGATAGGCTTTCCTGACAATACATTCTATATGGGAATCAAAAGTTTACTTCGAGTCTAGTACAACTCCCAGGTCCTTAATAGAACTAACCCTACTCAACTCTGAGTTATCTATCGAGTATGAAGACAAAATATTTTCAGACAATCTAGAAAAAGTAATACAGTGGCACTTATTAACATTTAAAAACAGCTTGTTCTCTATACAGTAATCGTGTAAGCGAGATCAATCTTCCTGGAAATTGATACAATCAACCATATTATTTATTACTTTGTACATCTTCAAATCATCAGCGTAGAGACAGAAGTCAGAATGCCAAAAACATTTCTCTATGTCATATAAAAAAAGGGAAAACAATAGTGGGCCCAAGTGAGAACCTTGAGGCACACCAGAAGTAATAGTGACATAAGAAGACAATTATTGACTTTAACACATTGAGATCTGTTAAGTATGTATGATGTAATCCATCTTAACATGTTGCCGTGAATACCGATATTTATCAGCTTAACTAAAAGTGTATTATGATGGACCTTATCGAAAGCTTTAGCAAAATCGGTATACACGGCATCAACTTGCTTTCTGTTAGACATATTATCAATGGTTGATTGAACGAATGGAATTAAATTGGTGACTACAGTACGACCTCGGAAAAAACCATGCTGCTGTTCACTAATAATATTCTTAGTTTTAAAAAATAATTCATTTGATATAATGCCTTCTAGCAATTTACCAGATACCGAGAGTATTGATATAGGGCGATAGTTGCACACATTATTTCTATCCCCACTCTTATACAGGGTGTCCACCTAGTGCGCGTAAGTCCAATATCTGGGTTAATAAAAGAGATAACTTAATTTTTTTTTCTACAGGGTTGTCTAATATCCCGAGCTGCACAAAATGAAAATATATTTACATATTCAGGGTGTTCAGTTTTTCCTGGACAGGTACCAACTTCATTTTTTTAAATGGAAACCTATATTTTTTATGGCATTATCGAATTCTACGTAAAAAATTAGTGGGACTTTGTGCATAACACTGCTATTGAAATATTGATAGTTTTCGAGATATTTGACTTTTAAATTTTTTTTTCTTATGTTTCGTCACTTCTAATAGTTGACATAATTATGGTTGTATGACAGCTAGAAATTATTTTTTTTCAGAAACTGTAGAGTGAAGATGGCTCTTTCGAAAAACGTATCAAAAGTTGACCTGCGATATACAGGGGGCAACAGAAATCGTGCCAAACCTGATGGTTTAAAATTTAAAAAATCTCGACTTTTTCAAATGGAACACCCTGTGTTTTATGATTTCATTAGATGCCTTTCTGTAGACTCTACAATTTTATAATAGCTTTTCCTATACCTAAGTTGCGTAGTTTTTGCAAAAAACCCACTTTTATGAAAAATACCCGATTTGCGCACGTTCCTTTCTCGGGAAAAACGCAGTGAGCGTCTGTCACGCAATAAAATTTGTGACAATCAGTTTACATGTCATTTCTTCTTTTACTGAATATTCACGTACGAGTTTAGAGTAAGTACTAAGCGTGCATACAATGAACTATTCAAAAGAAGAATTAGTGAAAATGGTTTATGCCTTAGGAGAAGCTCATGGAAATTGTTTGCTAGCAGCACGTATTTACAAGGCAAATAATCCAGATTTACAGAGATTTCCACGTGCTGACTGTTTTGAAAATGTGAAAGAAAGATTTGAAAGAACAGCAAATCGTCGCCTTAATGAGAAAACTGCCTAACTCCATGTTTGGGTCAAATTAAGGTTTTAGCACCATCTACCTCAAAATATTAAAAGTAATCGTTCCAGAAAACTGCGTATATCTACATAAAATTGTAAGTTCACAAAACATGAAATAGAAATGCGCCTAACTCCAAGCAATAAAAAACTGCTAGAAAAGTGCCTAACTCCATATTATATACGTTAACCGGTGAATGCCGGTGATCTGTGTGCTTTTATTGTTAGTTTTCTGTGTAGTTGTAGTATTAATTAATTCAATTTGCAAAAATCAAGAAGATGGATAGAAGGTAAGTAAATTCAATATGTTTTTGATAGACTTTGATGTGATAAAATATATTTTAATTAATATAATAAAATTACTTTATGGATATAGGCAATTTTCTTAAATAATGCATGAGGAGTTAAGCATTTTGCCTACGATATAAAATGGGTTGTCTATTAAATTATTTTATCTTAAAATCGAATTATAATGAATCCATATGAATGATTTCTTTAAAAACTTTCGTTCTATTCAGTATTATAGCTCTATACGACCTGGTCGCATTACGGGGGATCCAGTTGTGACTGATGTTAAGGCCCTTAAATATGAAAATGGATTAATCCAATACAAACTGAGACACACTGAAGAATGGAGTAATTTGCCCAGAAGAGCTCAAAAGCCTATTTCATATGATATTACAATTTCTTGCTTACCAAGATTATATGAGAGTAGATTAAAAATTAAAAGAGAAAAATATGAACACCTCATGGCTCTCCTCAAAGGTATTAATCAAGAATACCGCAATTTTTATATTAACCTACCACATGAATGAATTCTTAAAAATAACATGTAAATCACTCACATATTTATTCCTTTTTTGTAGTTGCATTTACCTTTATATTCTCAATAAATATTTATTTTGATTTTTTTTTAATTATTACACACTTAGAGAAATAATTGCCTATCTCACGTCAATATATGAAAAACTTTTTGGAAAAATGCCTAACTCCATTTAAAAATATAAAAACTTAGATTTAACGTGAACTGCTAAATAAATATTTTAAACACGATTTTATTTTGATACCTGTATATTTTTAATTCTTGTTAACAATCATTCACTGTATAAAAAACGTTTTTTAGCTCTCCTGTAAATTCTAGGCAAATAGATTTAGGCAATTTTCTCATTAAGGCGACGAAATGCGAATTATGAGAAAACTACCAGGAGACATGACGGTAACAATGACGATATTCAGTTTAATGTTGTGGCGTCTGCTGTTGAAAATCCAAATATTAGTGTCAGGAAAATCAGTAATAATCTTGGAGTTTCCAAAAGCTTGACAAACAAGATACTGAAGAAGAATAATTTTCATCCGTATCATATTAAAAACCATCAAGCACTGTTACCTCAAGATCACCTAAACCGCCTGCAATTTTGCCACTGGGCATTGGATAAAATTCAGGAAAGTCCAAACTTTTTTATGAATGTCTTGTTTACTGACGAATCAACATTTTCAAACACATGCTTACCCAATCGTCGCAACTTTCATCACTACGCTGACAATAATCCAAGATTATTGAGGGTACTAGATAATCAGCATCGTTTCAAAGTGAACGTGTGGGCTGGAATTTGTGGAGAACATATTGTTGGACCGTACTTTTTTGAAGGCAATTTAAATGCCAATGTGTATTTGCATTTTTTGCAAAACGAACTTCCCCTTCTACAGCTACAGAATATGCCCGCTGATTATTTGGTTCAACAATGGTTTCAGCATGATGGTGCCCCTCCACATTCCACTTTGGCGGTACTGTGATTATTTTATTGTTGTAGTACTTTTCCTATTATCTATTCATATTTCAGATTAGAGAACACCTAAACCACGTATATCCAAATAAGTGGTTAGGTCGTGGTGGTCCAGTTCCTTGGCCTGCACGTTCGCCTGATTTAAATATTCTGGACGTTTTCTTGTGGGGTTATATCAAGGAGCGAGTATACGAAGTACCACCAACGGATATGCGAGACTTGAAAGAAAAGATCCAAAATGAGTTTCTAACCATAACGCCCGAAATGTTAAGAAATGTTCACATTCATTTTCGTCGTAGATTAATGCTTTGTGTTGAAAACAACGGTGGACATTTTGAGCATTTACTTTAGGTTAGCTTGCTTGTATGAGTATTGCGTATTCTTTTTTCAATACTCTATGTATATTCATCCATTTCACTAATAATTTTTCTAACTACGGTAACACCGTTTGGTTTTCAATATGATACGTATGAAACTTCTTCTTCAATATCTTATTTGTCGAGCATTTGAAAACTCCAAGATTTCTACTGATTTTCTGATACTAATATTTTTGGATTTTCAACAGCAGAAACCACAACATTAAACTAAATATTATCGTTGTTACTCCCATGTCTCCTGGTAGTTTTCTCATAATTCCCATTTGCTGTTCTTTCAAATCTTTCTTTCACATTTTCAAAACAGTCAGCACGTGGTAATCTCTATAAATACGTGCTGCTAGCAAATAATTCCCATGAACTTCTTCTAAAGCATACGCCAGTTTTGCTAATTCTTAATTACATGTAGAGCTTTTATGATTTTTTACTTTTATTTACAAATAAATGGTAACTTTCCATAAAGACTTGTTTATTAATCTGAAATTATCTAAATTTTTCAGTTATTTTTATTTTAAGAAGTATAAACTAATACATTTTATAAAAATAAATAGCCTTACAATATTTTTTCCGTGAAAGGAGTGCGCAAATCGGGTATTTTTCATAAAAGTGGGTTTTTTGCAAAAATTACGCAACTTAGGTATAGGGAAAGCTATTATAAAATTGTAGAGTTTACAGAAAGGCATCTAATGAAATCATAAAACACAGGGTGTTCCATTTGAAAAAGTCGAGATTTTTTAAATTTTAAACCATCAGGTTTGGCACGATTTCTGTTGCCCCCTGTATATCGCAGGTCAACTTTTGATACGTTTTTCGAAAGAGCCATCTTCACTCTACAGTTTCTGAAAAAAAATAATTTCTAGCTGTCATACAACCATAATTATGTCAACTATTAGAAGTGACGAAACATAAGAAAAAAAAATTAAAAGTCAAATATCTCGAAAACTATCAATATTTCAATAGCAGTGTTATGCACAAAGTCCCACTAATTTTTTACGTAGAATTCGATAATGCCATAAAAAATATAGGTTTCCATTTAAAAAAATGAAGTTGGTACCTGTCCAGGAAAAACTGAACACCCTGAATATGTAAATATATTTTCATTTTGTGCAGCTCGGGATATTAGACAACCCTGTAGAAAAAAAAATTAAGTTATCTCTTTTATTAACCCAGATATTGGACTTACGCGCACTAGGTGGACACCCTGTATATAGGAATAACTTGAGCTTGTTTCCAGATGTTGGGACAAACACCCTCAGAAATTGACTTGTTAAACAGTATAAGTAACGGTTGTGATATACTTTCTTTACATGATTTCATAAATACTGGGGGTATTCCATCGGGCCCTGCCCCTTTCCGTGTGTCCAACTTATCTATTTGAATTTTTATTTGGTCAATACTTATATAATTCAAAGTAATTTCGTTGAGTGACTCTATATGATTTAGATTAGATGGTGTCCCTGAAGGCTCAAAAACAGAACTAAACTATTTAGAAAAAGCTTCAGAAACCTCACCGTCTGTAGAAGCTAGAGTGTTTTCATACTCTACATATCTAGGTGTTGTTTTAGAATGACATTTGTTTGATACAAAAGACCAAAAACTTTTTATGTTTTCACCGATTTCTCTCTCAATTTTAGAGATATAATTTTTATAATCTACTTTTATGGATGACTTTAGCTGTTTACGAACATTAGAAAATTCCTGATAATCCAACATATTTTTGAATTTCTTCCACCGATTATGCAGCCTAGACTTTTCCTTTACTAGTGATTTAGTGAGGCATGAGAACCACAAAGGATAGTTGTTACGAACTTTTTTGCCACATACTTTATCGGATATTATCGGATTTAATGTATTATAAAATACCTTAACTGACTCTTCAACACTGAGATGCGATAAAGTCGTATCCCAATCAATTTTTGCAATCTCTCTATTGATTATGTCATAGTTAGCTTTATACAAATTTAACTTATAAAATGAGTTATTATACTGTAGATTCGAGTTGTGTAAATCAATTGAGAAACATATTTCAATACATTTATGGTGGATATCCTCATGTACTAAAGGTATACCACAAGTCACGGATATGTTATTATGTGAACTATAAATAAGATCAAGAATATTTCCACTATTATTTCGAATGCCACTATATTGGTGAAGTTCTAAAAAATTATAACAATCAACAAGGCATTCTCCAAGGCCACCTGTACTATTTATAGCTACATATGATTTAAGAAAGAATTATATAACCAATTAATACTTGGAGCATTATAATCTCTCAGTATAAGAAAATAATCGTTTTGATGATTTTGCACAACAGCGCTAACACAATCCAAGTGAGCTTTTAAATTGTTTAAACTGGCATGAGGAGGCACATATACACAACACAAATGCAGCTGCTTCACCTTGGTAATCCTAATGCTAACCCACAAATCCTCACAAATACCTTGGCATGACCAGGTTGTTCTTTCCAGAGCTTGGTATTGACTATCGACGGCAATTAGTATTCCACCACCATCCATTTTACCGCTTATTACAGGATTGCGATCTTTACGAAATACATTGTATTTGCTACCATCAAAAAGCTCAGCTGAGTGTATATTACTGTTCAGCCATGTTTCAGTCACACAAATTACATTCGCCATGTTTGACAAAGTAGACGTAAAGAAGTCATGCGTTTTACTGCGCAAACCTCGCACATTCTGATAAACAATACTTAAGTCTAAATTTATAAGCATAGAGATATTGTGTACTAAATATAGAATTTACAAGACAAGGGAGTTACGTACTTTCGCCAAAGAGACTTCACTTTCAATAAATATGTTTCGCCCAGTTCCAGGATGCTTTATGTAAATTCTGCAGTCCCTAGTCCAACAGTGCGTATTTTTCTCCCTACAAAAATCACGAGTTTTCTTGTACAGCAATTGGTTACTTGGTATTAGATGGTCATTAATATAAATTTTACTATTAGTACCATTTATACCAATTTCTTCAGTAGTAATCCCTTTTCGACCACGAATGGCTGCAATGACTGAATCCTTATGACGTCGGCTACTTAACTTAACAATAATGGACTTAGGATTATTGTTTGTTGGTTTCATATGTGGAACCCTGTGACATGTTTCTACAATATTTTCCTCATTAACACCTAGGGTACTAAATAGATTACTGACAATATTAAGCACATTTTCGTGCGGGTACTCCGGGATGCCGTTAATTTCAACATTATTTAATCTTAGTTGTTGTAGCAAGGACTCAACATCAGATTTTAAGACTGTGAAGTTATTCGCGTTTAACTGTATATCTGCTTGCAAGGTTGGAATAACTCTTATTTTAGCATCAAACTCATCTATTTTTTTTGAAAAATCATCAATCTTGTTGCCATAAAATTCTAGCGAAGTGACCATACTCTCCTGTTTCTTCTTCATCTCTGAGATATCTGATTGAATAACATTTAATTTTGCTAGCAACAAACTCAGGTCAGGACCTACCACAATCGGTTTATTGCTGCAGACCTCACATTTCCAAGAAAGCCCCGGGAAACTGTTAACATCAGGTAAACTCGGTGTTTGTAAACAGTGTAGGTGATAGCGCTTTTTACATTCAGTACATTGAACCGACGGTCTGGTTATATTTTTTGTACAAATAGTACAAGTATCGAAACCCATTTTTTTAAATGACAAGAAATCCAACAAAAACTTTCACCACCAAAAGAAAACCAGGATCCACCTACAACGATATCACTGTGCAAATAATATGACTAAGAAATAACTTTTGTTCTCTAAGAAACCAGATCCAGTTATACAGTTTGGGGTGGACACAGAACTTGTATAATATTATGAGAATAATATATAAATACTATAAACTTTCTGTATAAATTTCTTTAACTTAAAGAATAATAAAATTCTCAAATGCGGCAGTGCTCACACATACGTCCGTTCACTTCGGACTCACGAACTAAACACAAATAAAATATATTCAGATTTGTCGTGGCGCAATTAACCATTACCCGATAGGGACCAGGGAATGGTCATGCTAATGCTTCGTACCCGGAAGAAAGGGGTGTTTCCAGAGATCTCTCTGCATCCTAAGGACCACCCACCCCCGCTAGAAACAAATTTGTTCACCTTAAGTGCCAAAATAATACTCAACCATAGATAAAATTGACCCTTATCGATAGAAAAACCGAGGTTATAAATTAACGTAAATTCATTACAAAATTTAGTTCTTTCTTCGTTCTTAAACTAGTCGGTCGAGCCGCGAGTGTGGTACAGAGGTAATTTTGCTTCAATTAAATTTAATATTTGTTTTCAGCCACAATTTAGCTAGGATTCTGACTAAAGGTTAAGAATCCTAGATCTTTACTCTCTGGAGGTTGTTTAATCTTAATCTACTCGTCTTAAATGTTAAAGCCTTCCACATTAGTCAATTAGAGTCAATAATGTAAAATTACACTATTAGGGTCCAATTTAGGTAGTCCGTCTGCCTTAATTGCTGTTAAAGATAAATTCATTGCGTGGCATTCATTTTAAGCCAAATATCGAGATGGCACGGGCCATAATCCCGGGTGCGAGGCAGGTGGCTAAATTGCTTATATAGGGAAGCCCACACAGGGTGCTTATTTTAGATCTGTCTTTGAGTTTATTCGATTGGTTTATAGTTTCAGTATTCTTAAATTTTGATTGTCTTTTGTAAATTACTGTAGGTAAAATTGTATGGACTTTTCCTTTGCTATTGTTATCGTAATTGCCGAATATAGTACCTCTGAGCGTAAAACGTCTTTTATTGTGTGCGTGTGTGTGTGAATAGTCTCTAGAGGATGTGTGATATCCTCCAAACCTCTGAGCGACATTCCAAGAACTCTACCAGGCTGCAGTGCAGAACCAGAAAGCAAAGTATAGCGGTAAGTGACAACTCCACTTTTCTACAACCATATTTCCCAAAGAACCCCTTTTGGAATATTTCGAGACTCAAATTTATTAGATGTTTTCGGGTGTACTACCGCCAATTTAGAGTATTTAATTTTTGTGGGTATATTAAAGGGCAGGTGTTAATTAAATTTTGAGACACTAATAAATGTACGAGGTGGTCAATTTTCGAGCATTATTATTGCGAAACCGTATTGCGATAAAAATCTTCTGACAGCCAAGCAACTCATAAACCTCTTGGCTCCTACCGTTGTAACCCAAAAACGGTATGGAGTTGTCAGCAGAAAAATAGAGTAACTCTGATCTGGGTCACAGGCCATTCTGGCCATGTGTGTATGTGTGAGAGAGAGAGAGATATATATATATATTTAGCAAAAGCTACAAATTACAGGAAAGTAATAAGTCAGCTATATCAGTGTGAGACATTAACCTAACACAAATACATCAACATTAAAAGTCCTTAAAAAATTTGATCACTAAACCTATAAAGGTACAACACTGTATATTTAGTAATACCACAAAATTATAATGCAAAAATTAAACATAAAAAATTATAAAAATTCCAAATTTTTAATATTAAAAATTATCAAAAATTATTAAACAATTATCAAAAATTATGACTGGTTTTCCAGTAAATGTTAAAATAGTTGTAGAAATACTCATTTCGGATAGGTTTTGGATTTAGAGTTTATAATCTGGTCAATATGAAATCTACACTTTAACAGCTCCAAATATCTCAAAAAGGGGGCTTCCTAGACTCTGGGGATTCCCTTGAGATTTCACGTAGAACCTGTACTTCTTCGTTCGTTTAGGGGGGGTTCTTCGAAGTGTTTTTTAGTTTATTTCAAAAATAGGTTAATGTAGTCAAGTCCTTTTAACTATGATGGGCACACTGATTGTTCTCTAATTTAACCGATTTCGTATCTCTTATAGTATTTTCTGAATCCTGAATGTGAACAAATCAATTGGATTGTTAAAGAAGAAAGAACTGTAAATTTTTTGTTTTGATTGCATTTAGTGTTGAGGCGCTAGTGCGACAGATGAAGAAAGTTAGCAGGGGGGGAGGGGACTCCCCCCCTGCTGTTTTAAATAATTTTTGTCGAGATTAAGACGACTAAGGGAGGAAGAGGAAGAGGCTATTCGATAAAAAGGATTGAAAGAGGAGAGGCAATTAATTAACCAGTTCCCTTATATAGATCTCAGTCGTGGCATATCTATAAGATGTGAACCGTCGCACTGGAAGCCCTTGGATTTTTATTCGTCTAATAACCTCATTTTATAGGCAGAAACTATTTTATTTGGACTGAGTAACAGGTATTTGAATTTTCGCCATTTTCCATCGCTTGCTTCAATTCTGTAGGTACACTTTCTGATTCCCAACCAGTTAGAGCCTGTGCTGGCAAAAAAGCAAAGGCCAGCTTTAACAACAAAATTATAAATTTCATTACAGCAATTCTCTACTCCTTCGGAGTAGTGACATCCACCAAAAGAGGGCGTAAACGTTATTCATTAAGTGAGAATGCGCTTAAAAATAAATTTCACTGCAATATATTAAAAATGCACTTTAATCCAAAATGCATTAAAAATTTTGGGATAACTATATTAGAAGACCACGAAAATTAAATTGGCCACACCTCTGATCTCTATCACAAAAAATTGCGAATGGTCATTAATTCTCTAAATCAAGTACCCGAATGAGAAGACAATCTTAGAACTTCCAAATTATTTTTGGCATTGAATTTGTAGCTGAAACTGTTATTTTCCTGTTATTGACCCTGACGTTTCACGGTGCAAGTAAAAATGCACACTAATTGACTAATTTCGGGAAAACTATATTAGAAGACCACGAAAATTAAATTGGACACACCTCTGATCTCTATCACAAAAAATTGCGAATGGTCATTAATTCTCTTCGAAATCAAGTACCCGAATGAGAAGACAATCTTAGAACTTCCAAATTATTTTTGGCATTGAATTTGTAGCTGAAACTGTTATGACGTTCAACTAGATTCCCAGATTCGACTAAATGATGGTCATTAAGAAACCTCGTAGATATACAGCATGAGTCAATAAGAACGAATTCTTTAGTAACTCCTTAAATAAAGGAGATAGGGCAAAATGTTGAAAAGGGGAGTTATTCTATCTATTTTTTTCTATAAGCCAAAATTATTTTTAGATATACAGGGTACACCGTTGAGCGGTTACAGCATTCAACATTTGTTTTTTATATGGAACACCCTGTATTTTATAAGAGATTTTGATTAAGCTTAAAATTCCCTATACATTAGTGCCTCGCTTGCAGGTCTTGTATGCGGGGTTGCCAAGTTATTTCGGTTTTTTTTAGAGCTTATTTAATACTCGTTTGTCTGGGGTTATTATATACAGGGTGTTCCATAAAAGAAAAACGAGTTTTTACACAATATATTCAGATCACTTCAGTTGCTTAGAAAAAATACCCTGTACAAGCAAATAATTTTACGATGATATCGGCTTATAGTACAAGGGTTTGATTATCTAAATACCGAATCTCAACCTTTAATTATCAGAAACAAGGCTACTATGATACAAGGTTATGTTTTTCCCCAATTTTTTACAAGATGTTTAATACAAGACCAGCAAGCGGGGCACCAATGTATAGAGAATTTTAAGCTTAATCAAAATCTCTTATAAAATACAGGATGTTCCATATAAAAAACAAATGTTGGATGCTGTAACCGCTTAACAGTGCACCCTGTATATCTAAAAATAATTTTGAATAATAGAAAAAACGAGATAGAACAAGTCTCCTTTTCAACATTTTGCTCTATCTCCTTTATTTAAGGAGCTACTAAAGAATTCGTTCTTATTGACTCACGCTGTATATGTAGTCATTATTGACCTCATTTTCTGCTAAAAATGGCATGGTTTCAATCTGTGATTTTAAAATATTATATTCAATTGTTCTCCTGCGCACAAATTGTAGGTAATTGCTTTTTTAGAGATTCTTATTAAAATTATCCTAAAAATGTGATTGGAGTACAAACGTACCAATAATAGTAAGTATCAAAATAGTAAATGTACTGAATCTAATACAATTGTACTAGTTTTGGAAGCCCTGTGTACGTTACAATATTGTTTTGTGTAGAAGGTATTTCAATACATTTGCAATAAACCATGTTACAGACATCTGTACAATATAAAATTTGAACTTTTTTTTTTCATATCTAATACTCTTGGAGTTGTTAAGATGGATTGTTTACATTTTCCAAATGCATCTAAAAATCTAGATCCCAATAATAATATAATAGCAAAGTATCTCATAATAAAATTGTCTGGTATTAGTGCCTAAAGACGTAGTAAGTTTCTAACAATATATTTATATTTCGTAATAAACCAGATAATGCTGTAAAACGCAGAAAATTATACTAATTCTTTATTACAATATTTAACGAACAACTTTAATTACCTGGAAATTCTTGCTCTGGAATGGACGTAGTATTATACAAAGGGCTACAACCCTAACGTCAGTAATTTTATTACACTTACTGTTTCTGAATATATCTGCATATTGCAAAAAGTATTCAGTTCAATATTTGCGACTTGAGTGATTATCCTTGAATGGTCCCAACACTGTTTCCTGTGGCACCCCGCATGTGATCTCGCTGGAGCTGCTAGTCGTTTCATTTACTCGTACATGTTGTTGTCTTCCAAGAAGGTAAGTTCTGAATAATTTATGACATATTCCTCTAATTCCCATCTTGTTTAATTTTTCTACGAGCCGATTATGAGAAACTGTGTCGAAAGCTTTCTGAATATCAACAAAGATTCATAGTGATATTTTTCCATCGTCTAGGCGTTTATAAATATTCCGCGCCAAAAAGTTTATTGCATATTGCATATTTTTGCCTTCTCTGAAGCCAAATTGATATTTTAATAGGAGAGTATTTTCAGTCAAGTATTTTGTTAATTTGGTTTTAATAACTTTTTCAAATATTTTAGATAAATTTGATATCAGTGAAATGGGTCTATAATTTCCTAAGTCTAGTTCGTCTCCTTTTTTAAATATGGGTTTTACAATAGATACTTTAAAATGTGATGGACATTCTCCGGTTTCAATTATTTTATTTATTAAAAATGTTAACGGATAGACAATTTTTTCTTGTATGGTCTTCAACGTCTCACTGGTGATTCCATCAAAACCACTAGCTTTCCGATTTTTTAATGAATTTATTTCTCTTCTCACTTCATTGATATCTGTTGGTACCATAAACATTGTCTTTTGGTGGATTTTCTTTTGCTTTTCTATTTGGTCAATTTTAACTATAAATGATGTTAATTTTTCTGCAATAGTTCTGTCATTGTCTATTATTATACCATCATCATTGTCTCTAACTCTATTTACTTTTTTACTTTTATTACTTTTGGTTTTTGTTGTCAGATTAACAACATTCCACAGGTTTTTTGAATCATTAGGATTGTCATCAATCTGTTTTTTGTAATAATTTTCCTCGGTTACTTTTAAGTTTGTTAATCTATTTCTGTATTTTTTATACTACTGTTTTAATTGTAATTTTCTGGATTTCTTAAACATTTCTCTTTAACTGGTTTTTCTTGTTTGCCGATTTTACTAATCCTAAATCCTCCTAATTTAATTCTTGTTGTATATTTTTCAATATCCTCTTGCAAAATTTTTACAAAATAATTAGCTGCCAATGCTGTGTCTTTTTGTTCATATAAGTTTTCGCAGTTTCCTTTAGATAACGATGCTTTTAATTTTTTCATATCTATAACATGTTTGTAATGTACTTTTGACTGAGACGCAGTTTTCTTTTTATCTGGAAAGATTATTTGTACCACTGTTGTATAATTGTCGGTTATGGCTGTTCTTAAAACAAACGGCATAACATAGCTTAACTCAGTTTTTGACTTTACAAAAGCATGATCTAAACAGGAACCGCCCCCTTCTTTATTTGGTCTGGTAATAGTATTTATTGCAGACAAGAAAGAATATTCGTAAATTATATTCAAATAATCAGTTATAATATCACAAGAGCATAGAAAATAATCGATTATACTTCCGAGTCACGAGATGTATTTTGCGAAACATCACGAGAGCGCAGCTCAAGTGGTGTTTTAAGGAAATACATCGAGTGAAGAGGTCAGTATAACGATTATTTTCGAACGAATAAACAAATATTATTTTTTTATCGATTAATTATTAAAATTAAAGGTACAATTATGATTGCACTGTACCTTCTTTATATTCTGTGACGTCTGCATGTTTCATGTTAAACGCCCAATCTTTTAGGATATCTGCTAATTGTTCATTTGAAATATCATCATAAAGTTTGTAATTTCGATGTTCACAAAACTCCGTAAACTGTTTCCAAACATACTTATGCGTTTTTGTGGTATTTTCTGGTGTCAAATTTTCAATTCCTTGATCTATTTCACTGCCAGAACTATAACCAAAGGGTTGAATATTGAATAATTAAACACTAAACTTGATTGTTAATTTTTTTGACAAGCGTCAAAAAATCGTCCATATGAAAATATTCACATTTTGACAGAAAGCGAAACACCAAAACGGTTATACAACGTCGTCAAGGGTATATTCACATATCAATATGCGGTAACTATGCAAAATTCACGGATTTTATTGGCTTATTTTAACATGAGTTATATAATCCTTTATATATCCCTTATCCTCTAATATGTCCATATTTATGTCTCCTATTAAGATCGTATATTCTTGATTATTTTGTGAATTTTCCAACATGGCTCTAAGTTCACTATTAAATGCATATGGACACGCTAACGGACTTCGGTAAATGGCAAATATTTTAATATTTTTATTCGCGAACTTTAGCACCATTTCTATCACACTCATTTCATTGATTCACTGTTCACTGTTCCATCAGCTTTATTAAAATTTTCATTACTATAAATAACTTCATATCCCCTCTTATTATACAGGGTGTCCCATCGAAAAGTATCACATTTCGTCGCCTTATATCTCGAAAACTAATAGAGATATCGGGATGCGGGTTGGACAGAACGACTTAGGATTTTAGTAAGTTTTTTTGGCACTGTTGCCAATATATTAGTAAATTTTTTATGGAATACGCTCCTCTTTCGAATAAAATTACTTGCTTATATTAAATGGAACACCCTGTGTATTTTGCCATAATCAGAAAGTCTAATCACTCTACTTTTCAAAAAGGTGTGCATTGTGCACATTATCTTGAGAATTGGAGCCACAAAATTAAATTGGTTAGAAGTACTCTTATTTGGGTTATTACGAATGAAAAAAATACCTCCTTCTTTGTAAAGTTATTTATAAGTTTTTGTACACATATTTTAAATAAAATACCCTATATGTTTATCATTTTAATATCTCTGATCAAACTTCATGTGGAACTTGACTGCATTTGCTTTTTAAATGAAAAAAGATAGAGAGAAAAGAATAATTCTTTAATAATCGGTAGGAACGAGTTTTGTTAACAATAACAACAAATCACAATGACAGTAATAAAAATAACAGATAAAATAATCAAAATAACTGTATAAATAAAAACTACTTGAATAAGTTAGAAAACAATTTGTTTTAACTGCCCACCATTTACTTCAATATTGTACATTTGTGCAATCTTAGTAGTAGATGATCAAAAGTGTGTGATCCTTCTAATGTGAACATTTTTATATCTATACTTCAAATATTTGACACAACTGACAATACAGTTTATTATTGTACTTTTGTTTTTCATGGCTACTGTGAAAACGAAGACCAGCTTCACAAATTGTTCAAATAAGAGGTGCTCCCATTAAACTGAATTTTGTGGCTCCAATTCTCAAGATAATGTAAACAATGCATACCTTTTTGAAAAGTGGAGTGATTAGGCTTTCTGATTATGGCAAAATACACAGGGTGTTCCATTTAATATAAGCAAGTAATTTTATTCCAAAGAGGAGCGTATTCCATAAAAAATTTACTAATATATTTGGAGATTTGGCAACACTACCAAAAAAAACTTACAAAAATCTTAAGTCGTTCTGTCCAGACTGCATCCCGATATCTCTTTTTGTTTTCGAGATATAAGGCGGCGAAATGTGATACTTTTCGATGGGACACCCCGTATATATATACATCTAAATTTTCTATTTTCCACGTTTCTGTTATAATACAATCTGTGTCGTTATTTAATTGCCATAAGAATATATTGAACTCGTTTATGTTTTTACATATACTTCTAATATTTTGTCGAACAATATTTAGATTAATATTTTGTTTATTTATATAGATAGACATAACTTCGTACAGTTCAGAAGGATAGTCCAGCACATAGGTTTCTGGAAGTTGACTTGGGAAGTCTCGCAGATACGGATACATAGGAGGTGAATCAAATTATAAGGGATACTTCTTTAAATCGAAATGTTGATCACGAAATAAAAAAAATTAACAAAAAATCAAAGCATCACTGGCATACCAGGGAGAGAGGAAAAGACACAAGACAATCAGAGGAAGGTTATATATGTTGTGTTGTATCATGTACTTAAGTAAAGATATTCATACTTTAAAATAAAAACATTGATAGCATTTTTGGTTATTTTTTTTCTGTTGACTTTACAGAGGATCTAGTATCGATGGATGAAGAACCTGATCTTGTTTTTTTCGATATTGTTTTCCTGCTAGATTTCTGCACTGGCTTTGTGCACTTATTAGTATCTATTACTCTTGCATCTGCATTTGTGGCATTTTCCGGGGTTTGATTAGTGACGCCTCCTCCAAATTCCTTTTTAATTTCTTTATTTCTAGATATCGGCTCTGGTGCTGAAGGTGCGCTATTTGAGAAGCGAATTTCACTATTTTCCGAAGAACTATATGTGTGTGAGGGTTCTTCTAATTGCTCAGCTGTGAATGTTTCATTGTTTATTATTAATTTTCCCTTTTTTATTTGGGCTTTATATCCCTTATGTCGCCCTTCTTTTAAATGATGACGAAGTATCTTTTCCCCTTTCAATTTTTGTATAGATGAAAAAATTAACTTTTTCTTTAAATACGAGACGAATTCTATTTTGATAGGCGAATCTTCTTTTTATTTAATTTATAGATGTCGTTTATATCCCTCTCACACAAATTTATATCCAATAATTCATTTAACTTCACAAGTACTGGAGTTAATAAGTTTTCTGCATTTATTTCTAAACCAAAGATTATAATATTGTTTTTTCTTGTTAATTTTTCCAGTTGTAGAATGCTATTACCTATCTGTTTTTGGCTATTTTCTATATTATTTAGCTTTCTCTTGTTTATTTCTGCTTCTTTTGTTATTTGTAATTTTATCCCTTGTATGTCACCTTTCAATTCGTCAGTTTGCTGCTTTAATGCTTTCAATATTTTATCATACAGTTGATCAGTACTTGACATGTTTTATAGAATATAAAACACTAGAATACTAGAATACTACAATTGTAATTTCGGTCATAGGAACTGCTCCTTTATAACAGATTTGGCAACACTGCCAGTACCGTGGCCCGTGTCTCGAGTTTACTTGAAATACTATCACCCTTTATCAGTAACATCAATCAGCTGTTCTTGCTACGCTATTTTATATAGAATACAATTCTCAATAAATACCTGTTTTAGTATTTCTCAAACTTGTCCCATCTACTTAGCACACACACTAATTACTTTTCACAAAATCTTTGTTCGTAAAATTCTATATTTTTCCTTTAAACTTGATGGAGGTTAATTTTGACAGTTCTCCACTACGTTTACAAATTAAAGTAAAATTATTAATAAAGTTTTGAAATCATACAATACTTATTTTAATCCGTCATTTTAAATTTAAAATAATGTCACTCAACGGTTTAACTATTTACAGGTATTAAGGCAATAATTAAACTCATAATACCTCATCATCTTAATACAATTGCCAATTTTTATTTAGAATATTGAGATGCCAGTCTGCAATACACTTTTTAGATTACTTGGGTTACCTATGGTCTACAAATATAGGAAAATTTAAAAAACCTAAAAATATTTTTATACCAACACATCGATTTTTTGTGTAGCTACAGAAATTTAAATACCTATATGTCATGTTAATCAAAATTGATTAAGGTTATAGTAATAAATTATTTTTTAAATTATGGTTATTATATAATTTATATATACAAATTATAATTAAATCAAAATTCATAACTAAAGTGAAAAGAATGGACCCTGTTTGGTTTTAAAATGTAAAAAATGTATCTCCTTGTAAAATGCCCGCATGACATCATTGTTTGTACCGGCGAGAGAGTTCCCCACTCCTCAACATATAAATCGGATCCCAAGTCCGCAATCAGTCTGCTTATAACGACGAATGGGGAACGTCATCGCTTCTGTTCACTGTAATAAAATATTCATTTTTCCCTAATTTCATTCATTAAATTAAAATATACAGTCCACTAGCAAAAAAAAAAAAAAATCAGAGACTTATGCCTCAACATTAGTCCTTGAGCCGCATGAAGCTTAAAAAAAAGTGAGTGAAAAACAAGTGGAATAGTGATCACGTGCTACAGTTGTGATCGGACTAGTTTGGTAGTTGTGAGTAAGCAGAACAGTGGACACATTATTTAGGAAAATAAAATAAGTACACAGCTTATTCATATCCATATCATTCTCGAAGTACATACACACACATCGTGCTCGAGAATTCAGGCATTCACACAAAAGGTACACCACAGTACAGCAAGCAAGCAATTCCTTGGGCACACGTCGCAGCGCAGCAACGAAAGCCTGGGCTAACGTGGTTCGCAGCGAATACGGAGAGCTTCCAGTTGAACTTCACATCAGCGGCTACAGCGAGTGGTGGAGATTGGTGCCCGGTGAGACGAGAGAAGCAAGGCGGTCGGCGCACACACACACAGCACGTGCATGAGGGACAGCGCGGGCAAGGCAAACAACAACGTAAACATTGCACAGAGCCGGTTTGAGGTAAAATTGAAAAACATTTGGTAAGTGAATCTCTTTCCATTTCATATTTTCCTTTATTTCACACAACATTAACATGGAGAAGCTAAAATATAAACGCAGCGCTATTAAATCGAAAATAACTAGGTTTTCCAATTATCTTTCACAATTCGAGGACGATTCAAATTTAAAAGAGTTAAAATTGCGTAAGTCGAAAGTAGAAAATTGTCTTGAAGAATACGACGACATAATTATGACACTAGAAGTAGATCATAACAAGACAGACGAGGATAGGAGTGGTTTTGAACAAACTTATTATGACATTTTGGGTAAGGCTGATAAATTGATAGAACAAGTTGGAAGCTAAATTATTAAAGTCAAGTAAACCTCACACAGAATCTAGTAATATAAAATCAGCAGAGGTAAAGCTTCCTGATATCAATATGCCAACTTTTGACGGCTCGTATGAGAAGTGGAGAAGTTTCCACCGGTTATTTGAATCTGTAATAGACAAAAATACGTCTCTTAGTCAAGTTCAGAAGTTTCAATATTTAAAAACAGCACTTACTGGGGATGCTTTAGCAGTAGTTCATGAGTTGGACATAGTAGATGAAAATTATAAAGTAGCTTTACAGTTGCTAACAGACAGGTTCGAAGACAAGAAATCAGTAACTTTGAATCACATTAGATCATTGTTTGAACTTTCACACATTCCAAAAGAAAATTATGCACAGTTAAGACAATTTTTAAATGACTTTCAAAAACATATACTTGCATTAAAGGCTATGGAACACACAAATGAGGTTTTGTTGGAACAACTTTTGCTTTTTTTGCTATCGTCAAAGTTTGATAAATTCACATTCAGAGAATGGGAGACAAGGGTATCAAAAGAAAAAGAGTTGTCAACATATTCGCAATTTTGTGATTTTTTGCAACAAAAATGTAAATTTTTAAATTCCGTACAAAGAAATTCAAATCAGTTTTCACAGCCACAGTATTTTTCTGATAAAAAATCAGATTCAACACATAAACAAAATACACAAAAATTGCAACAAACTTATGTCACACAAGTTACTCGAAATGAGTGCTCTATTTGTAAAGGAGTACACAAATTTTATGCTTGCGAGCAGTTTTTAAAATTGTCTACACAGGACAGAATCACAGAAGTAAAAAAGTTTAAGTTGTGTCTAAATTGCATTTCTAGTACTGATCACATAGCTAGTCAGTGCAAGTTAGGGCCTTGTAAAAAATGTTCCAAGAAGCATAACACATTATTACATTTAGGTAATGCCTCTGAGAAGGCAGACTCACAGTCTCATTCAACAAAGAATGCAAGCATGTCAGAGCAATCGGGCAGTTCGGTTGTTCAAGCAAATACATCCTGTTTTTCCAATCACACATTTTCACACATCTTGTTAGCAACTGCACTTGTAGATGTTTTCAGTACCTCAGGAGAGCGAATCACATGTCGTGTGCTCCTAGATTCGGGATCACAGTCCCATTTTGTTACAGCAGAATTGTGTAAGGTATTAGGGCTCAAACCCAAACATGAAAACATATGTGTTAAAGGCATTAATAACAATAGCACAGGTGTTTATCAATCAGTAGAAATCAAAATTCATTCATGTGTTAATTCTTATCAAGCAAAGTTAAAGTTTTTAGTAATACCTAAGGTCACAGAAAATTTACCAATTGTAAGCATCAACAATTCACGGTTATCAATTCCATCAAACATAAAGTTAGCAGATCCAGAGTTCTATATGTCAAAAAGAATAGATATGTTAATAGGCGCAGAAATTTATCTCGATTTACTGTCTATTGGTCAAATAAAATTGCATGAATCTGGTCCCACTTTACAAAAAACTGTTTTGGGATGGGTAATTGCTGGTAAAATACACCATGAACAAACCACGCCTAACCATAACTTTCACACATCAAACATTACATTATGTAACTTAAGTCTTGATGAAAGGCTTTGCATGCAAATTAAGAACTTTTGGGAATTAGAAAACATTAGTCCCAGGTCACTCATGTCAAAAGAAGAAAACGAATGTGAAACTCATTTTCAAAATACATTTTCTCGAAATGTCGATGGTAGATTTTGTGTAAAATTGCCATTCAAGGAAAACAAACATCTATTAGTAAATTCAAAAGACATAGCATTAAAGCGGTTTTATTCATTAGAAAGGCGCTTTCAAAAAGATGATCAGTTAAAGGTTCAGTACACACAATTCATGAACGAATATCTAAGTTTAAATCACATGCTATTATCAGTCAATGAAGAACAATCAGGCTATTACATGCCACATCATGCAGTGTGCAAAAAGGACAGCTTGACAACCAAACTGCGCGTTGTTTTCAATGGTTCGGCCAGCACAACATCTGGGGGTCTCTCTAAATGACACCCTAATGAAAGGCCCTACTATTCAAAGAGAGTTGTTTGAAATTATAATTTGTTTTAGATTTCACAATGTTGCCCTCACAGCAGACATACAAAAAATGTATCGCCAGGTGCAAGTCGACCCGGCAGATACACTGTATCAAAAAATACTTTGGCGTGAACATCCAAAAGATCCAATAAAGACTTTTACATTAACCACGGTCATATATGGAACCACAACGGCTCCTTTTTTGGCAGTTCTTTGCCTAAATCAATTAGCAGTCGAAAACATGTCACAATACCGTCTTGCCGCGGAAACAATTTTAAATAATTTCTATGTTGACGACCTTCTTACGGGAGCTCAGTCCAAAGAAGATGCGATACTACTCCATAAGGAAATCACAAAAATATTAAAAGGTGGCTGTTTCGAGCTCAGAAAATGGCGATCAAATTGTCAAAATATTTTCACATTTCCACAGGCTCATATTGAAAATTACACAATGCCTCATGACAAGTCAGAGTCTGCAAAAACTCTTGGTTTGACATGGGATTCCAATAATGATGCCTTTAAATTTTCAATAAACCCAACACACAATTCAAAACATACCAAACGTATGGTATTATCAAGTATCGCTCAAATTTTTGACCCACTTGGGATGTTGGGTCCAGTCATCACATTGGCAAAATTAGTTATGCAACGACTATGGCAGCTCACATTAGAATGGGATGAGTCATTGCCAGCACTCGAACATCACCAGTGGTCACATTTGCAAAATCAGCTACCAACACTGAATTCACTCAATATACCTCGACGTGTAACCACATTCAGCCATTTCAAAGAATTACAATTGCATGGGTTCTGTGATGCCAGTCAGAAGGCCTATGGAGCTTGTGTATATGTCAGGACAACTAACCAATCAAACAAACATGGCGTACACCTTCTTTGCTCAAAGGGAAGGGTTGCTCCTTTAAAATCAATATCATTACCAAGGTTAGAGTTGTGTGCAGCAGTTTTGCTATCACAATTGATATCAAAATTAAAACTGTGCTTGAATAAGCCCATTGACACTTGTCATTTGTGGACGGATTCTACAATCGTATTATGTTGGCTGTCAGCAGCACCAACAACGTGGAAAACATTCATCTCAAATAGAGTAGCAGAAATTCAGACAAATACAGACCCCAAAGAGTGGCATCATGTGAAAACAATTGATAATCCAGCAGATGCAATATCAAGAAGCATGTTTCCACAAGACCTACTCAAACATACACTTTGGTGGAAAGGACCCAATTGGTTAATGGACAATGCACACAACTGGCCTATAACATGCATCCAATCAGTTGATTCCGACCAAAGCAACGCAGAAAGAAGAAACATCGCAAGGCATTGTTTCACCGAAATAGTCAGACAGACCAGTGAAATATTGAACAGATTCTCTGACCTCACAAGACTAACACGTACAGTGGCATATTGTCTCCGTTTCAGGGACAACTGTCTAAAGAAAAATCCACGCAAGGGTAACCTTACAGCTACAGAAGTTAACGACGCAATAACTTGTCTATTGAAGTGTGTTCAATCCGAAGAATTTCCAGAAGAGATTTCTTCCTTTAAACAACATAAGTTCATAAAAAAGAAAAGTAAACTTATTCCATTATCTCCATTCTTAGACAAAAAAGGCTTAATAAGAGTAGGAGGAAGATTACAAAACGCTAACATTCCATTTGATCAAAAACACCCTATGCTTCTACCCTATTCCCACCGATTAACAGAACTCATCATTCGTCATGAACATATTTCACTCTTACATGCTGGACCACAGGCAGTACTAGCCTCATTGAGAACTAAGTATTGGCCAATATCAGGGCGTAACTCAGTTAGAAGAATCACTAGAAAATGCATTACATGTTTTAAACACAAACCCAAAGAGACACATCCATTAATGGGAAATTTACCAAGTGCACGAGTCAACTGTTACAGACCATTCTTAAACGTCGGAATAGATTACGCTGGTCCAATAATCATTAAAGAAGGACATCGACGTGGGAAGGTTCGAACATATCCATGCTACGTAGCAGTATTCATATGTCTAACAACCAAAGCTGTCCACTTGGAGCTAGTTTCAAGTCTAACAACAGAAGCCTTCTTGTCAGCTTTAAAACGTTTCACCGGACGAAGAGGTGTATGTGCCAACATATACTCTGATAATGCAACAAATTTCGTGAAGGCTAACAAAACACTAAAAGAATTAGTCACCCTCCTATCTTCACAAAATCATTGGAATCAAGTCGAAACTTATGCTACAAATTCACATATAACTTGGCATTTCATTCCCCCTCGATCACCCACTTTTGGCGGGCTATGGGAAGCTTGTGTGAAATCATTGAAACACCATATGAAGAGAATAACAGGGAAAGCTGTATTCACGTATGAAGAATATTATACATTCCTTGTTCAAACCGAATCATGTCTCAACTCTCGACCATTAACGCCAATGTCAGACGACCCTAATGACTTATCAGTCCTCACTCCCTCCCATTTCCTCATAGGAGATTCACTTCACACCTTACCTGAGCCTAATTTCACAAATGTTACAATAAATCGCCTCACACGTTGGAATTACATCCAACAACTGTTCCAACATTTATGGAAGCGATGGTCTAGTGAATATTTAGGCTCACTACAAAATCGCAGCAAATGGACATCAGCATCAGCCAACGTTCAGCCAGGATCTTTGGTTTTACTGAAGGAAGAAAATCTACCCCCACTTCAATGGAAAGTAGGAAGAATAGTGGAAGTGTATCCGGGTAGTGATAATACAGTGCGCGTTGTGCTAGTAAAAACATCAAACGGGTGTGTGAAACGTGCTGTTAATAAAGTGTGCCCTCTACCATTAAACAATGACTCAAACACAGACTCAATTGTGACTTAAAATCAGTTTATCACCTAACTTTGTGTCTATTGTTAGTTTAAGAAAATTCACATTCATTATAGATTTATCATTTATATTTAGTTGAAAGACAACCTTTCAAGGCGGGCGGTATGTTTGGTTTTAAAATGTAAAAAATGTATCTCCTTGTAAAATGCCCGCATGACATCATTGTTTGTACCGGCGAGAGAGTTCCTCACTCCTCAACATATAAATCGGAACCCAAATCCGCAATCAGTCTGCTTATAACGACGAATGGGGAACGTCATCGCTTCTGTTCACTGTAATAAAACATTCATTTTTCACTAATTTCATTCGTTAAATTAAAATATACAGTCCACTAGCAGTTGTGCATTATTAGTGTTAAATCACTTTAAAAAATCAGAGACTTATGCCTCAACAGACCCGGTCCGAACGAAGTTAACATGATTTTGGACGGAATTGTCTTTATCTGAATGAACAGGCTATTTCACACAATGTTGCCAATATCTGAATGTAAAAACATGCTTTATATAATGCAAGAAATTTCATATATAGGCGGAGGTGGAAAAGTATTGTCAGTTCTACGATTGAAATTGACAGAAGCGCCACCTGTTGACTGTGAACTAAAAATCAAATTGGTAGATACACACGTAACTTTTTCACCTCTAGACGAAAATTTTAGTTTAGGCTTTTGATGAGGTCCATTCTGAGTGTTCCATTTAAAAAAATATATGTTTGAACCGTCATTCTACATACTACAGATTTTCGGACACCCTATTAGAAAAGTGAAATTGTTTTTTTTTCTCAAAGACAAATTAATTCCTTTTTTGCGACATTGTTGGGCATAAGATTATGCAACTGGATCTCAATCAAGTCTGTCTCCTACTGAAAATTTTAGCCTTCTCAGAATTTTTTTTATTTGACAATTTTTTTGATCAAACAACCTGACAAACTGTGTCAATTTTAATACCTATTTGGCCCTTGAACATCGAATCCCTTGAATGTCCAAAAAATAATGAAAAGTTAAAACTACCAGCGAATGTAGAACAGTACGCGATGAAATTAAACCACTGTATTAAATAGTGATAGTCAAAGTAACTCTCTTTTTGAAAGCATCCATAAAAAGTTATGCCTGAATCAAGAGAAGACAGATTATGATCAAAAGTCTTTCCAAGTCAGTCCCAATAAAAACATTATTCACAGCATATTATGGTTGTTTCCATTTCAACATGTGTTCAATCTTGCAATCTATGCAATCTTGAACTGGGGTTATTCTTGCCACTGGTGACATCTTTAGATTACAACATAAATGTGTACGAATCATTGCCAGCCTTCAGTATAGAGCAGATTGTAAACAATCTTTCATACAGTATTTTCACCCTGCCCTATATTTATATAATGGAATGTCTTCTTTATATTAAAGATAAAGTATATTTCAACAACACTATATGAGTCATGATTATTGTACTAGAAATAGAGATAAAATTAAACCTAATTTTCTGAGACTGACTAGTACTTTATATTTGTATTTTTTGTAGAACTGAGAAAACGGTATAAAACGCCGACAATTTTCATGAATTATTCAAGTAAGTTTAGATCAGTCATTCTCAAAGTGGGGGTTGTGAAAAATATTAGGGGGGTCCCCCAGAAAAATTGACGATGGATCAATTTTTTTTCAAATATTTTATTAATTTACTATGGATTCTGTTTAGATATATTAGAAATAAAAAAATATATAATTATTTTATTATAATTAACCATTTTTTTTTCCTTTGAAATTTTTAAAGTGCAAAAGGGGGTTGCGAAGTAAAAAGATTGAGAAACACTGAGTTAGATAAATTATGGAAATCGCGGCTAAATTAAAATAAATATGGGTGTGTGTCATACTATTTATGTGTTAGTTTCATCTATGTCAGGATTTGTGCTGATGTAACATCTATAGACTTTGAATAAATATTTTTCAAAATAAGGCGAATTTTAGTGATAAGACGGCTACATTTTATAAGCACAATATTTAAAATCATTGTTAATATTTGGCAATAAATGAAGAATTGAGTGTAGTGGTATGCACTGTAGGTACCGATGAATAATCGATATTGTTGTTTGAAGCCGTTCAGAAATTATATAATCACAAATTAGCAGAATTCCGGATAATGCATGATTAAAAAACAAAACACTCACGTTCAACAAGATGCATATCAATATCCACATTTTGTCATTAACAAATGGATCTCTAAATTGACTGTCTTCTTTTCAGGAATACGAAATTCTACAACATATCCACTGCTATGTGGTAAAATGAATTGTCTTATGATGAATTTACTTTATAAATAAATATGTTGAAACAGAGAATATACAGTTAAAATATTTAAGATAAAATAATCTTACCAGGTGTCAACTTCTTCAGGATCAGACCATACTAAATCACAAAATGCACCTTTATGTGGGATTTCTTGATTTCTTTCAAGTAATCTTATTTGATCTAAAGTTTTAATGTCTGGACTTAAGCCTCCATGTACACATAAAATTTTTTCATCGATTAGCTAAAAATAAAAATTTATAAGATAATATTACATGTATTAGAACAAAAATTACAAAAGTTGATTACTTGTCAAATACAGTGCAAAATGTCCCTGGATCTAAATGTGCTTTATATACCTCAAATTATTTTTGTAAATATGATTGGTACTTTATTTGATATTTCTCATATCTCTTAGGAAAGAAGTTTGCTATAGTAACTAGAATTATTACAACATGAGAAAATCAAATAAAACTTCATTGGTACATCAAACTTCCAGGTCTGAAAGATACATGAACTATTATTATTATTATTCATATTACATAGAGAAAACTAAGATCAAATTAGTACTGAATATGAAAAACAGAATAGAAAAAATATGTCATCCAACTCTTAAAGATGAAAATCTAATAAAATGAAAATATTTATTTCTTGAATACTCATATCCCATAAAATGAATATTTATCAAGCTTGTTTTTTCAATCAGATCAGTTAATAACATAATTGATAATCGTAATAATATTCAAACTAATATACCTAATGAAAACATAATAAATTCCAAATTTCAAAAAATACAAATCATTTCCTTATATAAAAGAGTTTTAACACAAACAATAATAAATGTCTTAAAAACAGAAAATAACATCAAAATAGCCAATAAAACTGTAATAATTATAAGTAATCCTTTCTCAAAAATGTAAGATAAAGTTAAAACAGGAGATAGATCAAATGTAGTCTACAAAATAAATTGTATAGAGTGTAACAAAAACTATGTAGGTCAAACCTGTAGAAATATTAAATCTTGTACTTCTTTACATAAAATTGACATAAGATTAAGACCAGAAAAGTACGCACTTTCACAACACACATATTCTAGAGACCATAAAATTGACTTTAAAAATGTTGAGATTTTGACAATAGAAATAAATTATAAAAAAGATGTTTTCTGATTCTGAAAAAATTATATAAAAAAACTTTTCATTGGTAAAAATTTATATAATAATATTTCTACTATTAAATAATACGTAAATATAAATATAAGTACATTTTTTAAAAGAGGAACATACTATATATACTTTATTTGTCCAAATGAGATCGGATTAAATTATCTTTGCAGTGGTATTGTGTTCTCTATAATATCAGACTTTAACGGGCAAGATTTCAAGATAATGTTGTTTAAAGTTTACATTCTATGAGATAAATTGTTTTGAAGTCTGTTGAATTAATGACACACAGTTGTACATAGTTTGGGATAACGGGCATTATCCATTGACATAATCTTACTCAACAAATTAAGAGCCATCTTAAAAATGTTAAGGGTAAATTTCACCCTACCTGTCTCTAAGCGGAGTACAGCATCAGGTGTGTGAATACGTCCTAAAAAATTGTTTTTAAAAAATTCTGCTGAATTCTTTTCAATAAATCTATGTACCTAAGTCCCCAAACAGTAACAGAATTAAACATAACAAAGACTCAAACAACTGTCGATGATTGTCAACGCGAGAACATCGCTGAATTTCGTGCTCCGTTTCTAATAAGAAATTTGTATGGTTAAATGGTGTTAGACTTGTGGAAAATTATAACATATATTACTAAAGTGGTAACACAGCCAGTTGTGTTAATAATATTCAACATAAACTTTTTATAGAAGTGCATTTGGAGGACTCTGTGAGTACTGTTTTACAATTTTACAATAATTCTTCGCCACTACTATCAGCTGTGCCTAGCAGTAAAAAACCAGTCATGCCCAGTTGTTCCAATTGTTCCAAGTCGGTGAGTGACCGCGACTCAGCTCTGCAGTGTGACGGCTGTAAGAGGCTGTTGAGCGCATCTCTCGCGCTAAGAATATATTTATCAGAGGCATACCTGAAATTACTGGCGATATTCAAGCTAAAAAGGAAAATGATAAAGGCAAAATCAACGAGGTACTTGGTGTTGTTGCATGTGTCAGCGAACCAATTACATTTTACCGAGTTGGTAAACCTAATCAGCGCTTCCCTCGCATGCTGAAGGTGGTGATGCCTTCAGAATTTGACGCAAAATATGTTCTTAAAAATAAGAAAAAACTATTAGAAAATGCTTCCACTAGAAGTTTTACTGTAGTAGATGATAAAACACCCGTCCAACAGCAGCATTTAAAAGAACTACGTAGTGAGCTTGACACTCGCTTGGGAAACGGTGAAAGAGACTTGACAATTAGATTTGTCCACGGCTCGCCTAAAATTGTACCATTTCGTCGTTAGCTCTTCATCCACCTCTCGCCCCCATTTCTCCTCCGCTTATTTCACTGACTGGCTCTTTCTATATACTAATCTTGATTCTCTCCAAGCTAAATACAATGAACTTGTTTGTACCGTGCAATTACTTAAACCTGATATAATTCTTATAAGTGAAAGTTGGCTCAAACCCTCAATTCCTGACCTCCTAATTAATATCAATGGTTATACAATCTTTAGAGCCGACAGAGAAGTTCGAGTTGGTGGTGGCGTCTGTATATATTTATCTAACGATATAATTCAAAACTTTTCTGTAACTATTGTTGATAAACTTGTTCCAAATATAGATGTTCTCTGTGTAAAAATCGCTAAACATACTGTATCCATTCATATTGCATGTGTATATCGTCCTGGCGATTCCCACATTGACAACAATGTTAATTTACTGGAAAAACTGGAAGAACTGTCTCTCCTTGAAAATACTATTATAACGGGTGATTTTAATTTTCCCGATATAACTTGGCCAATAACGCATGTTACTGATGCTATTAATGTAAAAAACCTGTTCATGAACTTTATACAAACCTCCAATTTAACACAACTAATAAATGAACCCACACGTTTTCGTATCCATAATGAACCATCAGTTCTCTATCTGATTTTCACTAACGATGAACAATTTATTTCCTCAATAGATGTTTCTTCTCCTATTGGAAAATCCGATCACGGCGTAATAACCGCCCACATTCAATTTAATATGCCATCCTTGCTAAAAAGCAAAAATTATGCCACCTACGACGTAACGGACTTTGATAAGATAAACCATGATCTTTCACTTATCAATTGGGACAATCATCTGGGACAAAACTGTTTGTCAATGTGGAATAATTTTCACAGTATTGCAACCCGGTGCCTGTCTGATAATACTACACAACGAAGAGTTTACTTTAATAACTTGAAACCATGGATCGACTCTCAAATTATACAGATGATTAAGCACAAGAGAAATCTTTGGAGGAGGTACAAACACTCTAATAACATACAGGATTTTTTAGCTCACAGAAGATTCTCTAACACAATAAAATTGAAACTGACAACGTCGCGACATACCTATGAAGAGAAAATCGCTAACAGTGACAATAGTAAAAAATTCTTCAAATATATCCGTTCTTCTATATCTTCCAAAGTTGCTGTCCCTATGCTTCAAAAACTCAATGGAGATTTATGCACTTCCTATTACGAAACTTCACAAACTCTAGCTCTTTCCTTTTCAAAAGCCTTCACTATCGAATCGGTAAATGTTAATCTCCCTCCGCTGGATATGCCTCGAGTTCCAGCTTCGCTTACTGATATTTATTTCTCCCAGGATGAAGTTAAAAAACATCTGCTGAAACTCCGAAGTAACTCATCACCAGGACTTGATGGTCTACCAGCCTTCTTCCTAAAGAAATGCGCAGAAGTTTTATCTCATCCCTTGTCTAAAATAATGAATGCGTCATTTGTGCAAAGTTACGTACCTCTCACCTGGAAACTGGCATCTGTTACTCCCATATATAAAAAAGGTAATAAACTTGACGCTAACAACTACCGCCCTATCAGCTTGCTGCCTATTGTTTGTAAGGTAATGGAATCAATTATCAAAGAGTACATGACCAACTTTCTGCTACATCAAAATCTTATTCCTCACCAGCAACATGGATTTGTAAAAGGTCATACAACCTTAACCAACCTTCTCCACTGCGTAAATGCTTGGACGAAAGCCCTTGATAATAAAAACCCAATAGATGTAATTTACCTTGATTTCTCTAGGGCTTTTGACAGGGTTCCGAAACATCGACTTCTATATAAACTAGAATATTTAGGCATCAGGGGTAACCTTAATATGTGGATCTCTGACTTCTTGAGTGATAGACAGTTTAAAGTTAGAGTTGGCCAAGAACATTCTGAAGTAAGGCCAGTAACAAGCGGAATTCCACAGGGTTCAGTTCTCGGCCCCTTGTTGTTTATTATCTATGCGAGTGACATTCAACTTCATATTTCCAACTCCATTTCGTTCTACGCTGATGATACCAAAATATTTGCTGATCCCGTCACTGACTATCACAACCTTCAAGGTGACCTCGATTCCTTGCAACGATGGTGCTCTGACTGGCTCCTTCCGCTGAATGCAGATAAGTGTGTCATTCTTCATATCGGTAAAGACAATCCTAATTTACCATATTTTATAAATGGACGGTCCTTAAATTCAGTGACGTCACATAATGATCTCGGTGTCATAGTGAACACAAGCCTTACCTGGAGTGATCATATCGCCGCGGTATGCAAACGTGCAAATACCAGACTGTTTCTAATTAAAAAAACATTCTCAAAAGTGTCTTTCAAAACCTCCTGTAAACTTTACAAGTCGTATGTTCGCCCGATACTCGAATACGCTGGACCAGTGTGGTGTTCAGATCTAGCTCGTGACCAGAATATGCTGGAAAGAGTGCTACGTAGCGCAACAAGACTCTCGTTTGGTCCCGTAAGGCCGACTTACGAGGATAGACTGTCAATGGCTAATCTCATGACATTCCAGCAGCGACGTCTTCGTGGTGACTTAATTCTAACTTTTCGCATCATAAAATATAATTTTGGTGACTTAGCTTAGATTTTTCCGCTAAATTCTGATCATCGGCTTCGAGGACACCCCTTGAAACTCAAGAAAGAAAATTTCAAGACAAGGACCAGGCAGCATTTCCTGAGTAATAGAAACTTTGTAGTTTGGAACAACCTGCCAAATGATGTGATTAATGCGCAATCGGTGAACTTGTTCAAAAATAAAATTGACAATTACCTCTTTTCTATAGACTAGGTCTTTATTTACTAGGTATAATATGTTCTTGTTATCAAATTGTATTTTATTTGGGGCATTATAGGACATCTGTCCTCTGCCCTTACTGAATTTGTAATAATAATAATAATAATAATAACTTTATCCTCGAGTACCAAGTATCAATTTTTGCACTAGATAAAATAGGAAGGATAGAGCCTACAGCATGTTTCCCTTTATTAATAGCCAATAAAGACGTTTCATGAAAAAGGCCTGAAGAAGTGAATATTACTTCTAAATAAATATATTTATTAGTTATGGTTTATTTATTATTATGGTTTATGGTTTAGTTTATGGTTATTAAAGTAAAAATTTTAGTTATTTAAACACACCTCTGAAGAACTGGAAAACTTTTGTTTTTTTCTAAGTTAACAGTCAAACAATTCAAGGCAGAATACTGTTCTATAGAATTTGTATTTTTCTTGCGACATCAATTTGAGAGTGAGCCAGCGATACGAGAACATCCACATATAAGTTTCAGGAATTAATGCACGACCCCTGAGCACCAAAATCATAGAAAAAATTTCTAGATCAGTAATAAACAATGTAAATAGTAGAGGACTTAAAGGTTCTCCTTGCAGAACACCATTGATTAATTGATACATTTAAGACAAGCCATCCAGGTTCTTAATCTGTATTGTAATCTGTGCCTGTAAATATAGTGAAGTAAGTACACGAAGAATTTTAGAAGATATACCCAGATTAAATAATTTAAACCATAACAAAAAATGTTTTACAGAATCAAAGGCCCTCTTAAAATCAACAAATATAGAAAAAATTTTCCGTTTCCTATGTCTGATATGAAATTGAATTACAGAGGTCAAGGTAAAATCATTATCTATACAGCCTCTTCCAGACCAAAGCCAGCCTGGGAGTTCAAGTAATAATTAACTTTCCGGCTGTTGCCCACAGACTATCAGTCCGTAAATCAATCTTTTTGTTTAATATGCATGACGTTGACAGCATGACAGCTCAGTGAGGGTACTTAATCATTGTTTCTTGATATATTCGGAGTGCCCCTCCACGGACGACTGTTTGTATATAAATAATTTTATAGAGATTTTGTTATCAAGTATTATCAATGGTAAGTCTAAATCTATTTTGTAGTAAAATTTGTAGCAGGGTTATGGATATTTATGTTTTTCCTGATTGATGTGTTCTTGCGAACAAAAACCAGAACGGATACAGCGACTTATGGAGGAATGTTTGAGCGAAGATGTTGATTACATTTTTGAATATGATGACAATCAAGAAGAGGGAGAAGATATGTTTTAGAAACTCAACATACTCACAGTCAGTCAAAGCAAGATTTTTCTGATAATGACAAGGACGAAAATCTACGTATGATACAAGGTCTGAATTTTATTGGTAAAGATAATTTGATAGAGTGGATTAAACATGTGCCATACCAAAATGTTCGGACTAGAGCAGAAAATTTAATTAAATATTTTCCAGGCTTAAAGTTACACGCTACAAAAAATTTAGTTTTATTTTATTTAAATTATATGTTTGATTCAATTATCAAATGCACAAATCAACATATTTAATTAACACAACAGAATTATGAACAAGAAAGAGATGCTAAACATACTGATGCACTATAAATTCAGGCAGTAATCCACTACCAGTAATAAACTGGTACAGCTGTAGAAATATTTTGATTAACAATGTCAAAACATAGGTTTAAGTTTCGTCCGTGCCACATAAGATTTGATGATTAGCCACCCGAGAAATATATATATATATAAAACATAAATTGGCGCCTATCAGAGATTTTTTCTAAAGATTTGTCGATAAGTGTAAAACAGCATAGTTATACTAATTATTTGAGTATGTTATTTGATAAAACATTCAGATTTCGCAATCCTTGCAACCATCCGAGACAGTGGACATGATAACTCCATAGATGAAACATAATATTAAGCGCGCCGATCATCCTATCAAATGAGACGCTACTCCATTAAGCAAGTACGGTATTATAACTGCACAGTCCCACTACTCTTCACGCCGCTCGCCGGTCAAGCGCTGCGCTATGTATCTATGTGGAGTAAAATCGCCGGTCTAACTCGCTTCTTTCTAGGGGTACACACATCTAAAGAGGCACCAGCACGACTACCCAATCTGTGAACTAGTATTCGCACTATAAAAGGACCCGGTGCTCTTGCGTGACGTCACTACAGACAGGTAGCACGTCGAGCCGGCAGTCCATGTTGACGCCATAGTTTATCATAAGTTTTGGGTTGTTTTAGCATTAAAAAAGATCTTTTTGTATCTTGGTGAGGTAATATAAGTACACCAAAATGTGTCAAGCATTTGTAAGCATGCAGACTTATTGTTTGAAGGATTGATTAATGTATGTAATTTTAATAGCTCCGATATAAAAGCTAAAGCAGAATTATTTTGAAAATTGTCATCCCTCTCATCTAATATATGAATCTAATATGGTTTGGTTCGAAATGTGGTTTAAAACACTTTTATTTTCAACGCGTTTTAGGGATTATTGTTTCCGAGATGTATCTGCGTTAAATAAAAAATGTTTTACTTCATTGATATTATTAAAGCATGTAAAAGGTGTCTTTCAATCAGGTTTAATGTCATTTTGGAGTATTTGTATATCGCAGCCATAAAAAAATGTTTCTACTTTTAAATCACAATTTATTTTTACAGAATACGTACCTTTCTGTCGATCACTAATTTTAAACCAGCATTCAGGTACCTATCTAAAATGAGTTAAAAATAGCAAGAAACTCATCCATACAAAATGGTTTTTTTTTTTTTTGATAAATTTCAAACTCATTTTTACTATTTTTAATGGCTTTTGCAAAATTTACATTTTTAGCAATTTTACAGTTTTACAAAAATAGGATGGTAGTTGGGGAATTAAGTAGGCACGGTATCGTGATTTAGTCTAGGAAATATAACTTACATATTATTATATTATATTTATATATATAACTGGGGCCAGAGAAAATAATAACAACTGCCTGTTGTTCTTGAGACATAACTTTTCGTAACAGATGTCCGAAAAAGGTGTCACTTTTCTATCAAAAAGTATCACTTGCACGTAAGGCGTACTTACTCTTGGTCTAGACGTTTATTTGCATATTGTTGATAGGAAAATATTACTTTCCCACTAAATACAAATAAACTAAAATGCTTAGTTTAAAAAATTATGCTGTCTAAAAAATCACACTTACTCTATCTACTCCTATCATCATCATCAGAACACTTGTACATACCTAGCTCCTAACGCCAATTAATAATTTTCTATTTTGACTTTTGAGATCATGTCATAACCCTTTATTATGCTACCTATATTTGCAGGTAGCAAACATCAAAAATTGAAACAAAAAAATACATCTTATATTTTAAATTTGAACAAATTCTACAAGCTAAAGTAAAATAACCACTTATGTTGTCTCCCTATAATGGTAAGTTTGACTTGAAGAAAAGAACAGACTCCCTCTATAACTGATGTTGTGATTAATTATCCGAGAAAAAAGTTTTCAAACCGCCTGGTTGGGCTAATAATATTGATGAAAACTTAGAAACCTGAAATAGTATCACGTGTAGTACGAAACGACCACCAAGAACGTTGGTCACTGTCAACCTGTGAATTGAACTAGATGCCTTGCTGTGTCTGCGTCATAGAGGCTGTGATGTCAGAGTACCGAGTGCTCGCGATAAGCCTGAGGGCGCCGTAATATTTCACTCTGATAAACGCGAGCGCTTTTTAAAAATTCGATAATTCGAAATCGGTTATAGATATCAACCCAAACTTTTTTTAAAAACTTGTTCAATATTTAGGCTATATATATATATATATATATATATATATATATATATATATATATATATATACGCGTAAAACAACCAAGTGACACCAAATAATAACTAGACCTTCTGGCACCCAATTTTTTTCTAAATAATGCAACTAAGTGACTCCCTATATACAGCGAGCGGCAAAAGTATGGAATATATTTATTTAAAAATCAGATGTTCGTTTTTTGAAAAATCGCTCGGACCCGTCGATTTCTATTTTTAGTTGCGAATTTTCTGAAGCAATTGTTATTTATACAGGGTGACCCCAAAAAAAGTTATGAAATCAAGGCCAACCTTTTTAAATGGAAACCCCACTTTTTTGTATTTTTATTCAATTCTCCATGGAATTCTGATCATTTTTTATGTAACATAACCTATACCTATCTTTAACCGTTTTCGAGATAATGGCGTCTGAATATCGAATATGGAAAATTTTCAAAAATTACTCTCGATACGTAACGTCGTAACGTACGGCGATACGTAATGTCTCGATATGTAATGACTGTAACGTCAATGTCAGTGGGAACTGGTGTACCTAGTTCAGTACTACTTATACTAAGGACAGTGCAATTACTTAACTAGATGGCACATCTAACAGAAACGCAGCGGATAGAAATTCTAATTTATTTGGGACACGGTGACAAAGCCAGAACACAACAAGAAGTATGTGATATATTCAATAACAAGTATCCAGATTATCCAATCAAGCCACTGGAAGCAAAATTGCCAAGAAATTTCGAGATTCTGGTCACATAAAAGACATCCCCAAAACAGGTCGTATGAAAATAGACGAGGACATTAAGTTAAATATCTTATTGCAGTTGCAAGAAAATCCTCATAGTTCGAGCAGAGATATTGCTGAAGGAAATGCAATTTCCCAAAGATCAGTTTTGCGTATTTTTAAGAAAGAAAAATATTACCCGTACAAAATTCATTTAGTACAAGAACTCAACGAAGATGATCCTGATCGTCGCATTCAATTTTGTGAAACCATTTCAAGATTATCCGACCACAACCCACAGTTTCATGGGCAAATACTTTTCTCAGACGAGGCAACTTTCTGTTTGAATGGTACTGTTAACCGTCAAAACTGCAGGTATTGGAGTCAAAACAATCCTCATTGGATGACTGAGGCACATACTCAGTACCCACAAAAAGTGAATGTATGGGCAGGCATAATTAATGATCAGGTTCTTGGCCCTTTTTTCTTTAAAGAAAACCTCACGGGAGAAAGATATTTGGCCTTCCTTCAGTTTCATCTAATTCCCGCCCTCATTCAAATTTTTCCAAATGGAAATGAACCTGACATGCCAAACGATACCTTGTATTTTCAACAGGATGGCGCGCCGCCTCATTTTGCTCCGCAAGTCCGGGTTATCTAGACGAATGTTTTCCTGGGCGTTGGATTGGAAGATGGGGACCAATAGAGTGGCCTCCGAGATCACCCGATCTCACACCTTTGGATTACTTCTTATGGGGTTATTTAAAATCCAAAGTTTATACAGTAAATCCACCGCAAAACATCGAGTATTTAAAAACCCGAATCAGGCAGGAAATTAGGAATATCGACAGAAACTTACTAAATAATGTTCAAGATGAGTTTGTACATAGGCTTGCGTATTGTCAAGAAACCAATGGATGGCAATTTGAACATTTAATTTAACTCTGTTTATTTGAATTAGTTTATAATCCGAGGGGTAAACCGCTGAAGCAATGTGGTGTACAAGCATGAGAAAATGTAAAAGCAATGCGAGCAATACTATGTAAATTCGAGCAATGTATCGAAAATGTTAACAATACTCAAGCAATGCAAGAAAATTGAGGAGCAATGTAAAAATAGGCATAGAAAATATGAAGCAATGCGAAATAATAAAAGCAATAAAGCAATACCGAGAGCAATACTCATGGTCGTTATAGTCTATATAATGTCAATTGAAACTGTAAAAAAAAATCCGACAAAAAAAACACCTGCACCTCGACGGCGGCCCCTTTGTTTACGCACGTGTGTCGTTTGTCGGAATTTTTTATGCAGTTTCAATTGAGATTATAAAGGCTTATACCTGCGCACAGTGTTTCTGTTAGGTGTGACAATGTCGGAAATTCTGTTCGAGATCTTAAGGCTAACCGCCAAATTATGTGTGTATCGTGATATTCCGAGTGATAATCCTAAGTTATGTTGTTTCTATTAGTTTTGTTTTTAATATGTTTGGTATAAGTTGTGATATATGTTTGCTGGAAATGATGTCAAATTGTGTTTACTAAGGAGCCTTTAATTCCCTTGTACTAAGTTAAAACAAAAAAAAATCATTAGGCCTTAATTCGGAACAGCTGTAAATGATAAGAGTTTATTTGATGGAGATTCCGAAAACAAAAAAAAAACAATATGTCTGTCAATTTGACAATAATTGTCAGACAGATAGTAGCACAGACCAAAGAGGGCACTGCGGTGTGTTTCTCACCACTACTAACATTCATGATGTTAGAGTTGCTTTACTGAGGAGCCTTCAATTCCTAATAGCATGAGTTGCCTTGTATAGTCTTTATAACCTCAATTGAAACTGCAAAAAAAAAAATTGCGACAAACGACACACGTGCGTAAACAAAGAGGCCGCCGTCGAGGTGCAAGTGTTTCTTTTGTCTGAATTTTTCTTTAGATTCAATTGACATTATATAGACTATACTTAGCCAAAATAATAAAAAATCAGGAGCCTTTAATTCCTAACAGCTTCAGTTAGGAGGCCCCGGTTCAGAGAGGCCGCCGTCGAGGTGCAGGTGTTTCTTTTGTCGGAATTTTTTTAGTTTCAATTGACATTATATAGATACTTAGCCAAAATAATAAAAAATCAGAAGCCCTTAATTCCTAACAGCTTCAGTTGCCTTGTACTCAGTTCAAAACAATAAAAAAATCATGAGCCCTTAATTCAGAACAACTAGAAATGATGTCAGATTGTGTTTACTAAGGAGCCCTTAATTCCTAATAGCATGAGTTGTCTTGTCCTTAGCAAAAACAATAAAAAATCATGAGCCTTTAATTCAGAATAACTGGAAATTATGTCAGATTGTGTTTATTAAGGAACCCTTAATTCCTAATAGCATGAGTTGCCTTGTACTTAGCAAAAACAATAAGAAGTCATGAGCCTTTAACTCGCATCTTTAATAATGAACACCCAATTTAAGTTGCAAAGTTAATTTACTGTTATACTGTTACAAAATTACCGATAGAGTGCTCGAATGCGACGTTGCCAAAACTACGTTTTCCCCAGCCCTAGGGAAATTATGCACAATCTGGCAACACCGCTTCTGAGGGTGCTAGGAACAACCCCTCAAGAGCGAAGTCTCAACCCTCTAGGCCTTCAAATAAGGGAGTTACGCCCTTTTGTCCACATTTCCTGGATGTCACCAGAGGTATTTATTGAATACCCCTCGTATAACTTGTCTGTCGATTATTTATTGAACTGCCCTGGTGTATGGATTATTCGTGAGTATTTGATGGAAATTTCTACGATTATATAACTCATGTTTAAATAAGCCAATAAAATCCGTGAATTCCTAGTTTACCTATACAGTGTGTCCAATAAAGATGGGATAGCATTGGGATCTTGGAAACGGTAAGAGATACAAAGTTGGTTAAATTATGAAAAAGTTGAGCAGTTTGAATACCTTTTACATGGACTTTGCAAAATAATTTATCCTTTTTTGATTTCGAAATATTTGGAAAAACATTTTTTTTGCTATATTTGTTTCTATTTATTTCTGGCGCTATTTTAACAGCTATCAAAAAAAAAATACTTTTCCATTGTTACTTTTTGAGCTTAACAAGATGGCATTCATCAAGTTTTTGTCCGACGTTTCGTTTCCGAGAAACCATCATCAACTTCTTTTTTTTTAAATACGGCCCTGTATTTTTAAATAGAAATTTTGATACCATTTTTTATTCTCAATTCAATGATGCCTCACAAGTAATGGTTTAATTATTTGTGATGCATCAAGGTATTCAAACTGCTCAACTTTTTCATAATTTAACCAACTTTGTAGCTCTTACCGATTCCAAAATCCCAATGCTATCCCATCCTTATCTTGGACACACTGTATAAAGCCCGCGGCGTGCCAGCTAGTCAGTCGGTCTCAATAGAAGAGCGATCAAGAGAAGAAGCAATACTTCAGTGAAATAAGGGCGATTTTTCAAATGTTTTCGGTGTGTAATTATTTAGATATTGTACAAAAAGTGTTGTACTGTGTCTGAAGTGTTAAATAAAGATTTGTACTGTTGTATAAGTCTCACTTATCTTTAGAACCCCGGAAGAAGTAACAATACTATACTTTAAAAGCAATGTGACCAACTTATAAAAATACGAGCAATGCAATGCAATATAGGTACTAAGAAAATGTAGGTGTGTTTCACCAATACAGTTATCATGCACTTTCAAAGTAATACGAAGCAACACAAAAGCAATACGAAACAATTCAAAAGCAATACGAAACAATTCAAAAGCAATACGAAGCAATGCAAATATTTTATAAAAATGGGAGCAATGCTGTGCAATACTAAGAAAATATGAGCAATACATGGCACACCAGTAAAAATATGAGCAATATGTGCAAAATTCAGTGAATATTGAAGCAATGCAGTTAATTTTGATGTAATACTGAGCAATAAAGCAATTGGTGTACAAAATTCATGTCTGCGGTTTACCCCTTGTTATAATCCTGAATTATTTGCAAATGTTTCTTACAGCAGTTTGAATGATTGTATGATTTGGATATTTGTTATTCAATATTTGACATATTCTTGCTTTCTTCTGGCTTTGTCAGTTTGTACCAAACAAATTAAAATTAAGAATTAAATTCATTAGCTGTGTTTAAATATTTAAAAAACACAAAAAGTACACCAATTTCCACTGACTTTGACATTACAGACGTACAATAGTTAATTTTTGAAAATTTTCCATATTCGATATTCAGACGCCATTATCTCGAAAACGGTTAAAGATAGGTATAGGTTATGTTACATAAAAAATGATCAGAATTCCATGGAGAATTGAATAAACATACAAAAAAGTGGGGTTTCCATTTAAAAAGGTTGGCCTTGATTTCATAACTTTTTTGGGGTCACCCTGTATAAATAACAATTGCTTCAGAAAATTCGCAACTAAAAATAGAAATCGACGAGTAAGAGCGATTTTTCAAAAAACGAACATCTGATTTTTAAATAAATATATTCCATACTTTTGCCGCTCACTGTATACTTTCTCTATATATGTGTTTTGGCACCACTATATATTTATTATATATATAGGTATAGTGAAAAATATTTGTAGCGAGGTAGAGCAATAAAGGGATCAGCGTAGTGCAGTGCCGCTAACACCGTTCTCTCACTGCAATCCACGGCAGTGTTGTGTTCGAAGTTTTTTCGAGACTGTCAAGTAAATACTTTACCGAAATAATCCTGAGTCGGTCCCTCGGTACCATAACGATGCTTAACTGCAGATCTTCTTGTATCTTGATACGAGAAGCACTGAAGATGCCATCTACATATATAGCAAAATGTCTGCAGTTAAGCATCGACTAACTAGGCTAAACAGCCCAGAAAGTGTAGATACATCATTCAATTGACATCGGCCGTGAAAACCTACGAACCATGGCGCCATAGCGAATATTTTGCAGACTTTAGTGAAAATAATAGTATCTTCCTTAGTGTTTACATTTAGATAATAAATATTGGTATTCGTTTAATATAAGCCAAGGTGAATATTTTACTTTATATGCTTTAATAATAATAGTTTCTAAGCACTTTTGGGAAACTTGAAGGACCAATATCTCGTTTATTTTAAATGTAACCCCCTGTATATTTTTAATGGATCAGATTCAGAGTTGAAAACTATCGATCTATCATCCAAGTATTTTAAATTTCAAAATAACTCAAAAACTATTATCTTTGGGTATATAACATACTAATATGGATCGACAGTTTTCAATTCTGTATCTGATCCATTAAAAATATACAGGGTGTTCAATTTAAAATAAACGAGATATTGGGCCTTAAAGTTTTCCAAAGGTGCTACGAGATTATTAACACCTTGTATAATTTATAAAACATTTATGCAAATCAAAATATTCGCCATGGCTTATACTAAACGAATACCAATATTTATTGTCGAAATGTGAAAACTAAGGAATATACTTATTATTTTCAATAAAGTCTGCATTTGTAATTTTTTTCAGAAAATATTAAATACCTTGAAAACTATAAAGTTTAGCTATAACAAATGTTATATGGACTGAAAGCACTTGCGATGGGGAATCCAATAAGCTAATAACATACATGGTGTTCCATTTAAAATAAGAAAGTTTGTATGAGTTGGAAGTATGTGTACGCTCTGTATATCTGTAACTAATTTCAAAGTATAGCCCTTATTATTTCTGAAAACTTTTGTAGTAGATATTTTTTTCTAAACTTGATAATAATAGTGGAGGAATAAAGGAATCTCGGACGAATGGGTCACTCTGTATACTATAATTATTACATATAAATTGCGTGATAAAGAAACTGTTCCATAATCCATAGCATTCTTGATGTGACAATAAACTTTCTTTAAAAACAACGATTATTATTACTTTTGTAAGGATAAAATATGGACTATGTTATATCATCTGAAAGAGAAAAAAGGGGACTTTCGGTTAATGTCACAGCCACCTATCCATTACATTTAAAAAAAATATATTTTACTGTGATTCTCAACCATTTTAAGAGATATATAAAAAGTAGCAAGTGCATGTCATTTTACATGAAAAATACTGCAAAAAACATGTGAAACATTTTTCTCTAACTCTTCAAATGAACGAGCTACGAGGGATAATAGAAAAGTTGGATTTTTCGTTTTTTGTCAATAACTTTTCAACCTTCCCCCGTATATAATTTTTTGCCTTACCGTAGAATTACTAATACGAAACTGCACTAATTTGCTCATTTAAGTGTTTTTGTATCTCTACTAATAAAAAAGTTACCCATGCAACGGGTCAAGAAATAGGGCGCCCTGTATATATATATATAGAGGGAAATCATACACACCTGAAGCACAAGTACATATCTGTACGCATCATCCTGAAGCAGCGTAACGAACCTGAAGCGAATTTTTGCTTCAGGATAGTCATGCCTTGATATTTTAATGTACGAGAGAGAGATAGTTGATCTTATTTCTTTATGGGTAAGGGTCAGGGTCCATTGTTGTTTGATGCTGGTTTTTATTGCAAAGCAACGTATCATATTCCAGACACGACATGATGAAAAGTGCTTCAGGTCCGTCGTTTTAATGCAAGAATTGTCCTTAAACCAGGGTGGCGCTGTTTATTCTACACTGTGTAGGCGCGTAAACGTTTGATGATACTACGTACTAACTTGAAGCTTGTAGATCTGGCAACTATGTTCGATGGGGTCCGTTTACCTGATGTGTTTCTTTTTAAGTAAAGGATCAGTGATCAGTAGTTGAAATGCATAAGAAAACGGAATGGTTTCAGGTTGACGGAATATGAAATATAATAATATAATAAAATATAGGTACTTAATATAGTATAATACAATATAATAAATAATTAAGCATTGCTTTTCAAAACACTATTTCAAGAGGTCCGTAAGTGAAAAAAAATGCTCCATGCGGCTTTAGTAAATGAATAATTACTTAATTGAATTTAATTTTTTTCCTCAAAAACTAAATAGTATTACGCTTCAAAAATTATTACATATGGTAACAAGTGGACCCTGATAATTTTAGTAAATTTAACATTTTTCTCAAAAAGTAAATGTTATTAAAATTTTTGTTAGGTACCTACCTATTAACTGGTACCTTGTCTACATCGCTATAAACAGGGTGTATCACTATTTAATACGGAAAATATTAGAATCCATAAATGAGTAAAAAATATTAACTTTTCAAAGTATGCTGCTTTTTCGTAAGACCTATAGTTATTGAAATACATTTTGCTTACATTTAATTTTTTATATGGTTTTCGAGGTGTAACTGGAAAATTTGTTTATTAATTTATTTATAGTTTGGGGCATTGTTTCGTTTTATTAAAAGCTATATCCATGTCAAATCCATATCATGTATAAGCATGTCAAAACGTTTGTAAAAAATATTTACATAGGCGTGGATGTAAAGAGACGGGGTGTGAACCTGTTTTCAAATAATCTTTTAAATAGAAAATCTAAGACAGTGAATATTTCAAGTTAATTTAATTTTTTTTTAAATAATTATCAAAGTGTTATCTTCAAAAAATGAATGATTTGAGGAGCCTTTTCGGATACTCACTGATTTTGACTGTTTATTATTATTGTGTGAAAGGTTTTTAAGAGAGCAGTGATTAAAAGTAATAGTACCTACACTAATATTATACTATTGTCTTACAATTTTTCAAAATTATTGCTATTTCGAGGTAATGAATTCGTGCCATTCTCAAAACTGAAAATATAACATTATTTTTCACAATTAAATTTTTTTGAAGTTAATTGGAATGTCAATGCAACTGAATATTATAAGATAACGATATTAACACATGTATTTTAAGTGATAACATCTATTCTTAAGTCTCAAAGTTAGTAGGTTAGATGTATGCAATATTTTAGCATGCTTTTCATAACATTTCTCTAGGTATATCTAAATTTACTATTTTCTGATATAAATTTTTTTTTTGAAAAATAATTTTACCATTAACCATTTAGCGTCGTATTTTCGACAAATTAAAAGATAGAGTCATAATTTTTGCAGACTATCGAGTCAAAGCCTTGTACGTTTAGAAAATGTATGGAGTTATTTTAAATCTTATGTAGGGTTCTCATAATCCTGTGAAAACTTTCATCAATTTGAAAACCAAAAAAGCTAACTTTTTAATTTATTTATTTTTTTAAATGGAACACCCTGTATTTTAGAGAGTGTTAGAAGAAGCACCGATAAGTACTCTATCAATTTACTGAAGCATTTCCTATGACTAAATCAATGAGTTTTTCTTAAAAATGCACATCTATTGAAAATTGTAAATTTTGTACTTTTTATACCGAAAAATCATGGGCGTAAATCAAAATTCAGTAAGTGATTTTTATATTTTCTCATATGTTATGAGATATATATATATATATATATATATATATATATATATATATATTCTAATGTATTTAGATTCTGAGAATTACTGGCTTTTATAAGGGAGGGATTGTTTATATTAAATTTGTGCCCCGTTTCGTAACTATGTAAGGCTAGAGCCGACTTATCTACTTTAAATTTTTTTGTGTGATATGAATGGTCTTTAAATCTAGTTACCTATTACATTTCTTTTTGTTTGGCCGATATACAGTTTGTTGCAATTACTACTGTTTATTTTATATATCCCAGATTTCTGAAGCAGATCTTCTTTTTGGAAAGTTTACCCTAATAGTCTTTAATTGTAAGTTATTAAATGCAAAGATGATATTGAATTTATTTAGTAAATTTTCAAATTTTTGACTGATGGTATGTGAATTTTCTATACTTACATATATTGTCTTTCCTCTATTGGACTTAAGGTGGTATTAGTTTTAATTAATAATTTCCTCTTTTGTTTATAAAATATTCTACCTAATTGTTTCTTTTCATAACGGTTATCATTAACGATGTTGTAGATGAGATTACGTTCTTTGTTTATAGTTGGTATTATTGAGTGGTACATTTAATAATCTAAAAACTAGAGTATTAAATGCAACCATTTTATATTTAAAGTGTGTTACTGAGAGGTTGTGTATGTAATTATTTATGTGTGTTGATTTTCTGTATGTGTCAAAAGTCAAAGATTCGTCAAGTTTGATTATTTTAATATCTAAAGGTAAAGAATAATTGTTTTCTAATTCAAAGGTGAATTTTATGGAATCGTACTGAGAGTTTATGGTGTATACCGAAACTTTTATTTACAACTGTGAATACCTCATGTACGTACCTTTTCCAAACTGTGAAAAATTGGAAGGCGGTGTTTTTGACGTTATTTTCACAATGGTTGAGAAATAAATCTGCAATAAGGGTCGATAGAGGATTGCCCATGACTGTGCCATGTGTTTGTTTATAACTATTGTTGTTGAAGGTAAATTCGTTTAGGTCCATACACAATTTCGTCAATAAAATGTATTGTTCCACTTCTATTGGCGGTACTTTATTGTGTACTAAAAATTGTTCTAATATCTTCAAAGTTTCTATGATTGGAATGCTGGGAAAAAGTAGGGCTGTTCCGACAAATGATACTACATTGTCTGTCGTGTTAATTTTTAAATTTTTTAAATATTCAATTAAGTGAAGGGATTCTTGATTATCATGTAATTTTTGTATGTGAATTTTTGATACTTTTCGTTCAACCAATTTGCTAATGTGTAAGTATTACAGTTAATATTTGAAAGGATCGGTCTGTAATTATTTCCGGGTTAATTAAATCCGGGATGTACAAAATAAACTGTACTTATTATAACAAACTGTATATCGGTCAAACAAAAAAATTAACTAGATTTAAAGAGCATACATATCACACAAAAAACTTTAATGTAGACAAGTCGGCTCTAGCCTTACATAGTTATGAAACGGGGCACAAATTTAATTTAAACAATACCTCCCTCATAAAAGCCAGGAATTATCAGAACCAAAATACATTAGAATCAATACATCTATATGAGAAAATATAAAAATCACTTACTCAATTTCGATTTAAGCCCATTATTTAATGACCTTTTAAATTTAATACCCTGTATATAAGAACAATAAAATTAAAAATAGTCAACAATAGTAAATAAGTAATAATAGTAAATATCCAACCACAATTTAGAAATGAGCAGGCAGGCACACATCTGTAGTTTTCCCAATTTTCAATAAATATGCATTTTTAAGGAAATGCTTATGTTTATTCTAATTGATTTAATCATAGGGAATAATGCTTTAGCAAATTTATAGAGTACTTAGCAGTGCTTCGTTTAGCCTTATAAAATAGAAGGTGTTTCATTTGAAAAAAAAAATGACTTATTTACTATTCTAATTGACGAAAGTTGGCATAGAATTATGATGACCCTGCATATTTTTTTATATTTCTATACTTATTCTAAAAGTACATGACTTCGACTGAGACAATTATGCCTCTATCTTTTAACTAGCGAATTTCGCTCTTTAACCGTAATATATCTTTATTTATTAATCTACAACTTTTTAAAAATTCGCCAAATTAACTCCTTTCGTTGTTTTTTTATACTGTGCTATTTAACTTCAACTTGGAGTTTCTAGAAGCATAATTAAAAGGTAGAAAATAATTGCAAAATTTTTATCCCCATCAGTTGGTCAGGGCAATAAAGTTGTTGGGCAATAAAAAGAAATTTTGTTGCAATTATAAGACAAATCCGGTACCGTTGCAATAAGGGCTAACTTTATTTCCATGTGCCTTTTTACTTCGGCTTTACGTGCACTTCCGAAATCTAAATAATTCGGTAGTAGGAAAGTCTTCACCCATCGGTTACCCAACCTCTCAACCCAACCATGAATTCATGTCTGTCAAGTTTACCTGAATGGACCCTTAAGTACGGCAACATTGTCGTGCTTCATGTTTTTTGTCAATAACTTTTCAACCTTCACCCGTATATAATTTTTCGCCTTACCGTAGAATTACTAATACGAAACTGCACTAATTTGCTCATTTAAGCGTTTTTGTATCTCTACTAATAAAAAAGTTACCCATGCAACGGGTCAAGAAATAGGGCGCCCTGTATATATATATATATATAGAGAGGGAAATCATACACACCTGAAGCACAAGTACATATCTGTATATGTACATATCTGAATATATATATATATATATATATATATATATATATATATATATATATATATATATATAATGATAATAATAATAATAATATCTCTACCCCTCATTCTAATCACAAGGATTAGCCCGGAAGTCTGAGACTTGTGTGGGAGAGGGGGCGGCATATTATTATTTCGCGGGCCGCATCAGGAACGACTTACGTTGGTAGGCCCTAACCACCATTTAGTGCTGGAATGAGGGAAACCTGGAAAACCTCATTAGTTAGAGGGACAAGTCAAACATCAACTGATTTTAATCTCTCACATTAACACCAAGTTAACATTCTTCCCATCCTAGGCCATCGTCAGGATGATTGCCAAGCCATCCCTGCGAATAAGCCTTGATCTACGAGTAAACAATTTAATGAAAAATTGTTGGCGGAATGGGAATTAGAACCCACGACCTCTGGGTTGAGCGATCGAGACGCTAAGCCCCGAGCCACCGGCTAGATATATATATATATATATATATATATACAGGGTGTAAATTTAGTGGAGAATTGTTTCATAACTCGGCAGGCATGAACCTTGGAGGAATTTTACGTGACACCATCATACTATACCATTTGGAGCTCCTTTTAAAAATATTTTTGATCGTACAGGGTGTTTCATGTTAAGGTGGCAGACCTAACTTATATTTTTTTAAATGGAACGACCTGTATATTTTTACATATTCAAAATCTACGCAAAATTCTTAACTCATAGATACCAATATGTATGTACTTGAATGCAGTCGTTTTAAGATATTTAATATTTTGTAAAAAAAAAATCAGAAGCAGACTTCAGTTTCAGGTGCAATTACGGTTAAGTTTTTTTGGAATTTCAAAAAGATTTTTCGTGCACAAATAGTCAACATAAGTGTGTATACTTCTATGATTCAAGCATTTGATTAAATTAGACAGGGTGTTAATAAAATAGAAATGAATCTCGTAAACTTAGAACACACGTAACTCGATTTTTTAAATGGAACGACCCATATTTGATTCCATATCTGAAAAGCAATTAAAAAGACCTTTCTCTACATGTATCACAATGTATGCTTAAACTTAACAGTTTTCGAATAATTTGCTATTTTTATTATTTCACGTGATAATTATTATTCGAGCCGATTACAACTTTTCCTAATCTAATTAATTTGCGAAGAAGGCTGGCTTCAGACAATTATTTTGACAATTCAAAGTGTCAATGAATTAGTAATTTTGTTAATCCGTACAACTAACTTGGTAATTATTGTTCCTCCAGAAGTGGGTATAAGTTTAAAAAAATGAAGTTTACTAAGAAACAATTCCGAAATAGTCATACGTCAGTAAATAAAATTCTAAAGCAACAAAAATGTCACTGGAACCATATCCAATTATTGGAAGAATTTAGTGAAAACGATTTCAATAATCGAATATGATTTTTTTTTAGTGACCACTTAATTCGACGAAGAAGAACCAGATTTTTTCAACAATGTTTTATTCACTGATGAGGCTACATTTCATAAAAATGGTTGTGTAATAGGCACAATTTTCATTAATATGCTACGGAATACGTTTACATTGTTTCAACAGATTGTCTAATAAATGTTTTGGGGTGAATTATTGGATTATTATAAGAAATATTTTTTAAAACAGGATATAAAGTATAATAAATAATAAGTAGTGAATGTTAACAAATAGTCTAGAAAAAATTTACTTTTTAAACTAAATTAAAAGAAATGTTCAAAATGTCTTCCGTTCTGTTCGAGGCATGCATTGATCCTCCGATGAAAATTCCGGCCTACATTTCGCAGCATTCCCTCAGTTACTGTATGAAAAGCATTTTGAATTCGCATCATCATGTCCTCCTGCGTTGTAGGTTGAATTTTGTAGACTTCATTTTTTACGTAACCCCATAAGAAGAAATCCATCCTTGTAAGATCCGGGCATCTGGCAGGCCAAACTGTAGGACCACCTCTTCCTATCCATTTGTCTGGATATTTAACGGTTAAAACTTCCCTCACTTGTCTACTATAGTGGGGTGGTGCTAGAACCACATATTCCTTCTTAGTGCTAGGGGTATTACAGTTAGATATTCCTGGAATTGGTTTCGCAAAAATTGTAAATAAATATCACCAGTCAGGTTTTCATTAAAAAAATGTGGGCCAATTATGTATGTTCCAATAATTCCTCCCCAAATATTTAAAGACCATCTGTGCTGGTAATCGATGGTTGAAACAATGTAAGGGTTTTCCGTGGCATTGTGTTTAATAACACAACCATTTTTATGAAACGTAGCCTCATCAGTGAATAAAACCTTGTTAAATACGTGAAATAATAAAAATATCAAATTATTCGAAAACTGTTAAGTTTAAGCACACATTGTGATACATGTAGAGAAAGATCTTTTTAATGGCTTTTCAGATATGGAATCAAATATGGGTCGTGCCATTTAAAAAAATCGAGTTACGTGTGTTCTAAGTTTACGAGATTCATTTCTATTTTATTAAGACCCTGTATAATTTAATCAAATGCTTTAATCATAGAAGTATACACAGTTATGTTGACTATTTGTGCACGAAAAATCTTTTTAAAATTCCAAAAAACTTAACCGTAATTGCACCTGAAACTGAAGTCTGCTTCTGATTTTTTTTTTCAAAATATTAAATATCTTAAAAACGACTGCATTAAAGTACAACATATTGGTATCTATGAGTTAAGAATTTTGCGCAGATTTTGAATATGTGAAAATATACAGGCCGTTCCATTTAAAAAAATATAAGTTGGGTCTGCCACCTTAACATGAAACACCCTGTAGGATCAAAAATATTTTTAAAAGGAGCTCCAAATCGTATAGTATAATGGTATCACGTAAAATTCCTCCATGGTTCGTGCCTGCCGAGTTATGGAACAATTCTCCACTAAATTTACACCCTGTGTATATATACATTTTGGCGTATTGCCAAAACTACTACCACATGATAGAAACGGTTCTATTATGTGAAAGTAACCAAAATGGGGAACACTCTTTGGGTGGCAGCTACGTTCCAGTAGCTGACAGATATGTTTATGTAGTTCGGTTTCTTTTCTGTAACTTGACATACTTACTGAATAATAGTTATCTATAATATAATAATTTGGAGACCAGAATTGGAAACTTCAGGAAAAAAATTAAAACAATTGAAATTTTACTGTCAAATATACGTGTTATAGTTTGAAATATGAGTGTACGCCGTTGGAATATTCCATATTAAAAAAAAAAAAACAAAATATGTAAAATTCCGTGGACCTGAACATTAGGTATACCTGGATGCCTAAATAGTTTTTTCATCAATCTTCGTTCCGGAAATCAATAATGATGTATTGACCTACAAAATTTGACGCAGTTCTTACGAGAAATATATATTTTTTTAAATAATTCGTTTATTTTTCTCATAATATGTTTGGTGATGATCCTAGTATTAAGATTTTGAAGATATGGCCCACAAAAAATAATAAACACGTTCATCAAGCAATAATAGGTTTGGATGCTCAAGAATACATTGATGTCCTAAAAGCTGGTACCTTATATATTAATTATGACATATGCTCTGTTTATGATGCAATTGACCTGAAGATCTGTTTCAAGTGTTGTGGTTTCAACCATTTTTCTAAATCATGTACAAGCAATTCTGTGTCGTGTCCAAAGTGTTCCCTTAATCATGATTTAAAATCTTGTCCAAATGATTCTAAGCCTAAATGTATTAACTGTGTAAAAGCTAAAGTGCCGCAAGATGATCATCACGTTTGGGACGCAACCTCTTGTAGTATCTACAAATTGAAGTTAAACCAATACAAATCCTCCATATTTTTTTGCCCTGGTAAATAGCAATTAAATAATACTGGTCATAGCACTCTAAAGCATGTTTACTTTTACTATCAGAATGTACGTAGTATAAGGGGAAAGAAATTTGATCTATTTAACGCTTCTCTTGCTTGTGATTATGACATAATAGCCTTGAGTGAAACTTGGTTATGCTCTAACATATGTGACGCTGAACTCTTTGGTCCAGGGTATGTTGTTTATAGGAAGGATCGCAATTTTGATGAAATGGGTGTCTCTAAAGGGGGTGGGGTTCTCTTTGCAATAAAAAATAAACATGTCGTATTTACTTGATTTCTCTGGTGCTGTGGATTTATTCCCCAACGTGGATATGTTGGGAATTAAAATGTGTGTTCGTGGTACATGACATGCATTTATGTAGATGTTCTATATATTCCCCCAAATGAGAATGTGTCACTATATGAAACTGTTTTTGAATATATTGTCAACTGCTTCTGTTTGCAGAGTGATGATGAACTTGTAATATTGGGTGATTTTAACATTCCAAATTACATAAATATAACTGGTAAGGAACGATTTACGGATAAGTATATTGAAAGGTTGAATAATTTTAGCGACTTCCTGGGTCTTAGTCAATATAATTATGTAGTAAATGTTCAGGGTAGAAACCTAGATTTAGTTCTTTCAAGGTCACCTTCGACTGTCTGTACGTCCGATTATTCTCTTGTAAAAGAAGATCCGCCTCACCCGGCTCTTGAAATTAAATTATTCATATATACCACATCACAAAAATTTCACAGCAATCATAAAGCCAAATATAATTTTAGAAAAGCAAATTTTCTGGATTTATATGATGACTTACTAAATATCGACTGGTCTGTAATGACTCATAAAGATGTGAACGAAGCCTGTAACTTTTTTTATGATTTATAAGTAAGTAAGTAAGTAATCTTTATTTAGCATAACCAGCTAATACAAAAACTAACCAAAATGTTCTAAAATACAACAATCTTCATACAAACATTCAAAAATGTTTTTCTGAGTTTATACATTAAAATCATTTCTATTGTAACTTATAAACCATAATGTTCAATACACAACATATACACATATACAACTTACTAAACAAACAAGACAAACAAACACACAAACAAACTTACAGACACGAATGTTATAGAAAAGTATTGACAACATAATGACTCAACAACCTTCTAAAGTTATTATAGTTTTTACAATATTTTATTTCATTTGGAATTGAGTTATACATATTTAAACCCCTATGAAAAATTATTTTACTCAGTAACTTTGTCTTTGATCCCTCTATAAAAAAGTTATTCCCTTGCCGTGTATTATGTACATGTACAGGGTGGGCCGTATAAGAGTGCGTATCCCCTTATCTCAGAAACTATGTGAGATAGAAAAAAAAGTTTTATATAAATGTTGTTTGCGTTAAAGATGTCGGTATTTTTTTAATATAGTTATATTTGTCAATTCAATATACAGGGTGATGAACTAAACTTATCTTTTTTTAAATGGAACACCCTGTATATTATTACATTTTTGAAAAGCTCTTCAAAAGACTTGTTCAACGATATATAATATGTTGGGTCTGTAGCCCACCGTTTCGGAGCTATTGAGAATTATCTTCAGGAAATAGCCAATATTAAAATCGTGCTAGAAAAGTTAATAATTAAGTTTTTGAGCATTACCTTGCGCCAAGAGAATTTTAATTTTATTTACTTTATTATGTAATTACTCAATATTCAGTTTAAAAAAAATTTTTACTGTGTTGCCACATTTCGAAAACCATAAATTTTCACGATTTTTTCGAATGAAACACCCTGTATATTATTACATTTCTAGAAAGCCCTTCTATCGACAAATTTAGAGATATATGATATGATGGGTTTGGGACATCGTTTCTGAATGATTATCCTCAGAATATGGGATTTTAATACTGGCTATTTCCCGAAGATAATACTCAATAACTCCGAAACGGTGAGCATCAGACCTATCATTGAACTAGTCTTTAGAAGGGCTTTCTGAAAATATAATAATATATAGGGTGTGGCATTTAAAAAAAGTATTATCTTCGGGAAATAGCCAGTACCTATTAAAATCCCATATTCTGAGGTTAATCATTCAGAAACGATGTCCCAAACCCATCATATCATATATCTCTAAATTTGTCGATAGAAGGGCTTTCTAGAAATGTAATAATATACAGGGTGTTTCATTTGAAAAAATCGTGAAAATTTATGGTTTTCGAAATGTGGCAACACGGTAAAATTTTTTTTTAAACTGAATATTGAGTAATTACATAATAAAGTAAATAAAATTAGAATTCTCTTGACGCAAGGTAATGCTCAAAAACTTAATTATTAACTTTTCTAGCACGATTTTAATATTGGCTATTTCCTGAAGATAATTCTCAATAGCTCCGAAACGGTGGGCTACAGACCCAACATATTATATATCGTTGAACAAGTCTTTTGAAGAGCTTATCAAAAATGTAATAATATACAGGGTGTTCCATTTAAAAAAAGATAAGTTTAGTTCATCACCCTGTATATTGAAGAGCTACAAATATAACTATATTAAAAAAATACCGACATCTTTAACGCAAACAACATTTATATAAAACTTTTTTTTCTATCTCACATAGTTTCTGAGATAAGGGGATACGCACTCTTATACGGCCCACCCTGTACATTGTTTACATACTTTATCTTATTCGTTAAGTATGGAGCAGTCATCCCGTTCTCAATCTTGTATACAAAATCTAATGTTTTAAACACTATTCTTTGTTTAACATTCATAAATTTCAGGACATCTAACATGGTTTTAATAGGTGTATATCTGCTGCACTTTAGGATGATCCTCATTAAAGCAATGAGGATCATTGTTTTGCAACTTTTGCAGTTTCTCAATTTCATTTTGATTAAAGTTAAACAAAATAGTGGAACAATATTCAATGTGCGGACTTACAATAGATCTATATAGCAAAATTCTTGTTTGAATAGAAAAATTATGACCAATCCTTCTCATGAAATTTACTTTTTTTGACATTTTATTCAGAACATAATCACAATGCTTTTTAAACAGTAAATTTTCGTCAATAATAATTCCCAAATACTTCATATTTTGAACTTGTTCGATTTTATGATTTTTTATGTGTACATAAAATTTATCTAACTTTGTCCTAGACAATTCATGTTTTTTACCTATTAACATACATTTAGTTTTGCTCAAATTTAGACATAAACTATTATTATTTAACCATTTATCTAATAACTCTAATTCATTATTGACAGTGGAGAACATCTCCTCAAGATTAGTACCACTCAAATATATTATAGTATCATCTGCAAACATAGAAATTTTACAATTTTTTACACAAGTAACAATATCATTTATATACAGCACAAAAAGCACCGGACCAAGGATGGTTCCTTGAGGGACTCCATATATCGTTTCAATTTTGCCTGATATTTTGCTATTATATTTAACTTTTTGGGCTCTATTACCTAGATAACTCTTGAACCATTTCAAAACATTTTGTAATCCTATCTTTTCCAGCTTATGCATCAATATATCTCTGTTCACTGCCTCAAACGCCCTTTTAAAGTCCAAGAAAACTACTAATACATTTTTCTTTTCCTCAAAACATTTGAACCAATCATCACACAAATTCACAATGGCAGATTCACATGAATAGTTTTTTCGAAAACCTGACTGATTATTATTTCATTAATGTCACAAAAATTCAATAGTTGATCCTTCACTTCCTTTTCCAGAATTTTTTCAAAAATTGTAACTGTATTTATTGGTCTGTGTTCTTCACTTTTTACAGTATTAATAACTTTAGGAACCGGAATCACAGTGGATATCCTCCAGCTATCAGGAAAGTTCCCGTAATTTAAAGAAGTATTTACTACATCCAGAAAACGATCTCCTATTACCTCAAATGCATCTTTGATAACTTTAGTTGAAATTAGATATTCACTGTCAATAACTTCTTTTAGAGTATAAATATTTTTCTCAATTTATCCATAGATACTAAATCAAAAGTTTCAAAAATCCTTAAGTTTCTATTTAAAGTTAGTGGAACATCTATATTTTGTCCTTTATTAATTGTTGAAATTATAGTATCTATACTGACTTTAAAATACTTATTAAATTTATCACAAATACTACTTTGACTAGTTTCTAACATTCCTTCAAATTCTATTTTGCAGATATTTGACTTCTTTTTTCAGGTAATAGTTTCTTTAGTTGCTTCCATAACTCAGCACCTTTCTTATTTGCTATAGAATTTTTATAGAACTTTTCTTTTTTATCTCTTTTCAAGCTAGTCACATAATTTCTGGTTAGCTTATATTGTTCCCAATCATTTTCGTTCTTAGTTATCACAGCTTTTTGTATTGTCTATTTCTTATCCTGATATTTTCAATAATGTCATTATCCATCCATTCAATATTGTTACTTTCGTATATTTTTGTTTCCTTAATCGGGCAAATTTCATCCATTGCATCTACAATGTCATTTACAAGCCTCTCTACTAAAATATTCACATCTGTTATATCACTATTCCATGTTTTTACTCTTATTCTATTTTGTAAATCTTCCGACTTGTAGTGCTTTGTCAATCTATTCTTTTTAACAACATATCCTTCTGTAAGCCCTCGCGTTTCGCCCATACTCATGTCTATTTTTAAAATGTTATGATCACTTATTTTAGGAGTTAGCCAATTTTCATGTTTCAATTCTTTATCATTGGTAATTATATAATCTATTAACGTAGCACTTGTTTTTGTAATCCTGGTTGGGGAACTTACAATCTGATAAAAACCAGTTTGAAATATTATATCTTTAATTTTTTCCTCATAGAATGTATTTTTTTGATAATCCAAATTAAAATCACCATTTATTACAACAATTCCTTTTAATTCAATATCCTCCAAGAGATTCTCAATATATCTCAGAAATAAATTGTTGTCTGTTTGTGGGGGATGATAAATGGTCATTATCTGATACATAATGTCATTAACTTCAATATTAATTCCTAAGATCCAAACGTAATGCTCTACCATTTCATTAAGCACTACCTTGTAAGAAAATTCATTTTTAACATATACTAACACTCCTCCTGTTCTTTTATTATGAGTATAACATTTTTCTGATTTGTATCCCTCGATTTGTATTTCTTTATCATATACATTACTATTCACATGTGTCTCAGTCAAACATAGTACCAATGGTTTAAATTTTCTAGTTAACATAATAATTTCATCTTTATTATTTACAAATCCTTGACAATTTAGACAAAGTATATCTTTGACTTTTGCTTTCTTTATTGATTGCTAGTCCAAATCACCAAATGATGGATAATTAATTTTAGATCTTTTTTTTCTACATTAATAATTTTTATTTGTGGATTTTTTTTCTGAACTTTCTGCACATGATACTCTTGTCCCATTTCCTTTTCTAATTTTCTACAAACATTATCTACTGGCTCATTATTATTACAGCACAATGCTATACCTCCTTCTCTGACATATTTTAATTTAGTAACCCCGACACCTAATTTTGTCGGGTCAACTAACTCTTGTAATGTCTGTCTAGTTACTGTACTTTTCTGTGTATCATTCTTTGGCTTTATTACCACCACTTCCTATTTTTTATTTTTAACAATTTCGCTGTATTTTGTACCATTTTCTTCATTTCTTCCTACTTTTACTTTAATTTCTTTAACATCTTTCTCAAGTAGTTCAATTAATTTTATTCTATTTTCTGTATCACAGCTTTTTATTATTTCCTTTAATTCCTTGATTTCACTTCTCATCTCTTCTACCATATACACTAATTTTGGGAGCTTCTTTATAAGCATTTGACAGTTCTTACAGAGTAATCTTAACACTCTCTTCTGTAGTGGCATACATTTTGCCTCAGATGAAGTTAATCCAGCACACGCTTTATGCATTAATATTTCACAAACATCACACTCAAAATAATTTTCATCTTCGTCAATGTTTAATAAACATTCAGTATATTTCTTCTCATTTCCTTCACCAATATTCTCAGAAAATATTAAAAGTCCTGTCCTGTCTACAAATTTATTCAGTTTGTTTTTCCTATGTTTTTTCTCTATTCTCGTCCATTCTTTTTCTACCAGCAGCAAAAAAAGTAATGTGTTTTTCACCGATAATTTGTCCCTGCTTATTGTTTATATTTTAATTATTTCACCAATTTTTAATGCATTTATAAAATATACACTGCTCTACTGAAGCTTTATTACTTTGTTAATAACTGTGTCGAAAATCAAAATTTATATTTATGTTTTTACCACCCACTTTTATCATTTACTCTCAGTAAAACTCTTGTAAACTCTCAGTGAAACTATTTCAACCTTGAACCAAACATTCTATATTTTCTAAACATGTACAAAAAACAGTTCCTAAGAATGTGAACTATCCTTCTTTTTTCTCAGGAAGCCTAATTAAAAATATAAAGAAGAAATCTAGACTTTGGAGGTCATACAAGCGGAACAATGACATGAATGCTTATAATGAATATAAAATAATTAGAAGGTTAATAAAAAATGACATCCATATGGCCCACAAGGAATACTTAATTCATATAGAACAGGGCATAAAATCTAATCCTAGTCAATTCTGGTCCTACATTAACAGTAGAAAAAATGCATCAAGTATTCCCAATTCAATGAAACTTGGAAATAATTTACTGACTAATCAGCAGGATATTGTAAATGCTTTTGCGACTTTTTTTCAGTCACCTTTTATCACATCTAAACATTTTGATGCAAGTAAAGTGGAGCAAATACATAATACAGTTCACATAAATTATCCTAGTTTTTCTGAAGATATTATTTTGGATGCATTAAAAAGGTGTAAAAATAAAATGACAACTGGACCCGACGATATTCCAGCGTTTCTCTTGCGTGACTGTGCTTGTGTCTTTGTTAAACCACTAACTTTTATTTTTCATTTATCATTAAAAACTTGTGTCTTTCCTACATTTTGGAGACAATCCAAAATTTGTCCGATCTTTAAAAAAGATAACAAGACTCAAATAGAAAATTATAAACCAGTGGTAATTTTATCAAATTTCAGCAAATTGTTTGAAGTTGTCTTATATCAGTATATGTCTTTTCACCTAAAATCACACATTATCCCAAGTCAACATGGATTCACTGCGGGTAGATCCACAGTAACTAATTTAGTCGTCATACATCAGTTTATTTCGGAATCGCTGGATAGAGGGGGGACAGGTTGACGTTATCTATACGGACTTGTCAAAAGCGTTCGACAGACTTGACCATAGTTTGTTATTACATAAGTTATCTAGATATGGGTTAACTCTTAAACTTTATGCAGTTTCTTTATTCGTATTTATCGGATAGAAAATTATATGTACAGTACTGTGGGTTCAAGTCAGCAAAAATTTTCGCAACTTCAGGGGTCCCTCAAGGGTCTGTTTTAGGACCATTGTTATTCAATCTATTTATAAATGATGTCACAGTTGATCTCCATTCAGATACACTGATATATGCTGATGACCTTAAAATATTCAGAAATATTGAAAATATTGCCGATTGCGTGCAGTTACAGGAGGACTTGGCCAGGGTAAGCTCATGGTGTAATGAAAATATTTTATCGCTTAACATTAAAAAATGTGTTAGCATGAGGTTATAAAATCGACAATGTTCCGTTAACCAATTGTGAACATTTTAAAGATCTTGGAGTTACGTTCGACACTAAATTAACTTTTATTAACCATATTAATGATATTGTAAGGAATGCATATGTCTTTAAAATTCATCATTCGTAATTCTAAGCAGTTTTCAGACATTAACACGATTAAGTTGTTGTATTACTCGTTTGTACGTCCCAAATTGGAATATGCTAATGTTGTTTGGAATCCGTGTTATGGAACTCATATAAATACCGGGATATCAAAAATTATCTTGGTCAAGGGTGGTTGTGGAATGTAAAACGTGTGTCTTACTTTAAATTTTTGAATATGTTTTGTTGTGTCAGAATCTGTCAAGTCATTGTGCTGAAATTTTCGAATCCAGTTTTTGAATCATGCCTCTTACCACACAGCACAAAATTTTCATGATTGAAGCCTATATTCGAACGGGTGCGCTAGTTAATGGAAATTGGCAATATAGTCAACGTTTGTGTTTGGACAATTTTCGAGAGCACTTCCCAAACGTGGCAATATTACCGGACAATTTTTATGCGTGCCTTACAAATTGTGTTGAAGTGTTTCGCGAAACTGGTTGTGTGACTCATAAAAAAGGTGCTGGTAGACCAAGAGTTCGTACAGAAGAAGTTGTCAATGACGTTCGTCAACGTATGGAAGAGGAGCCTGCAAAACGCTTTTCACAGCATGAGGAGGCGCGTCAACTTGTGCATCGAACAAAACGGGGGACATTTCCAACAATTACTGTAATTTAGTTTTTCTTGTTACTAAAACCGTTATTTCATAATTTGTAGTTCATTATTGTTTTACAACTGAAATAAATAGGTATGAAATTTGTAGGTTATTGATGATGTCAGTGACATAATTATTTCAAATTTAAAGTAAGACACACGTTTTACATTCCACAACCACGCTTGACCAAAATAATTTTTGATATCCCGGTATGATTGAAAAAATTCAGCGACAGTTCCTGAAATATCTTATTTTTAAATCAGACGGTATCTATCCTCCTCGAGGTATACCTCAGGAAGAGCTATTAACCAGGTTTTTGTATGAAATAAATAAATAAATATATAAATAATGGCGACCTTAAACATGTCTGCTTTTGAAGAATATAACTTTCAAGTGAATATACTAAAAATGTGTATTTAAAGTGACAGAAACTAAGAATTTCCCACTTTATAGTTACATTCATCAAACAAGTGGTCAATGGAATTAACCATCAATTTTCCACTCACATGAAAGTGATGGCTACCCTGTAGCCATCTTGATTCGCCATTTTAAAGTTATTACAACTTCGCGGCCACGTTGCAGATACCTTCAATTGCCTCGAGTAAGTTATTATAACCTCAAATTTACAATATTGTTATGATATAACACCATGTTATAAGTTGTTCTGAATATTAAATTTGAGAGTTAATACGTTGTTCTACATGGGAGATGTCCGCAAAATCTTCGGCAGGAATAAATAGCCCATCATTATTAATGTTATAATATAATCAGCACAATGTGTTATATATCCAATTTGTACACAACACGTAACATTATCTACTGAGTTGTCGGTCAAGACAAAATGATCACTATTCGGTTGTACCAAAGATGAAAGCAAAGCTTGTGAATTTATATATTTTTCGTGTATTGACGATAATGGTTGCTTGTTCACTACAGAGTAATAATATTTAACAGTTGTGGCACTTTTTGTTTGTTGCGAGCTTTGTTGTTAGTTTTCTATAAAACGTTGTTGAATGTCGAAAAGCTTTCTTTTTGCGAGGCTTTTTGTTGTTGCCCATCTTACACACATGCACTGGATATAGATATACTAATACAACTAATTTGCGCACACCGACCACACCTTGAGGCTTTCCTCTTCACCGTAATAAGGCCATGTGGAAATCACTTATGAGTGTAGCAAGAATATATATATTTACATGACATTTAAGGACCAAAAACATTTATGCCCTATATCTTGAAAACGAAGCATTACCGGACCTATGTTTATATAAACTTTTCGCCTTAAAATCACTCAAAGAATTACCCCTTGAAGTTTGGCCACGTACATAAATAACGCCATGTATAGTAGGTAAGTATATGTTAAAAACATACTTACAGCAGCTACTGTCAATAAATCAAAAACACTACAGCAATACTTCCATGCATTAACATTCCCATATTTTGTCATACATTCATCATAAAAACCATAAACTTGAGTTATCTGTCTGCTTTCATGATTACCCCGTAACAATGTAATTTTGTTTGGATATTTTGCTTTTAAAGTGAGTAATCTAGTAAAAGTTTCTAAGCTATAATATCCTCTGTCCACAAAATCACCCAAAAACACATAATTAGTTTCAGGCACTTGACCTCCTCGTCGGAACAGTTCTTCCAAGTCATAAAACTAAAATAAACAAGTACTCAAGTATTAGGCAACAACTTGAACCATTTTCTGCATTATAATCCGTACCTGTCCGTGAATATCACCACAAACCGTTACTGGTGTTGACACAGGCTGAACGTTAGATTCTTCCAATAATATACTAGAAACAATATCACATAACTTTTTCAGATCATTTTCTGGTAAATATTTACATTGCTGTGCAATTTCAATCCAAATATCTATTTCCGACATGTTTATATTCTTATAAATTCAATTAAAAGACATATAATCCTCGAATATGCCTACACACCAGAATCCTATGAAAACACCAAGATTAATAAACATTAATAAATTAAATAAAATAAAAATATTAATACTAATACTGTTGACAGCGTTGACAGCACAGAATATCCATAAGTAGAAGGCAGGGGGTATTCACATAATGAAAAATGCCCTTTTTTCTTATCCCCCCTTTTTGTACTTTGCGGATCCTATCACCTGCAGCGCTGTTAGCACTTGGTATCCTTTTCTATGGGAGGTATCATTGAATGAGAATGAAATGAATTTTGTTTTGAAAATAAAAATCATAACCTGTTAGTTTTGCATAAACTGTTGCTTTTTGATAGTAAGTTAATAAATCATCTAATAATTGAACTAAACTTCAGTTATATTCACCATTAAGTATACCCACTTATGTACATATTCAATTAATTATAAAAAAACTGCTGCTTGCTTGTTCTGCTATATCTATCCACAGGTTCATACTTTTTATTATATAGTATAGACGTTCAAAATGTGGACACAGGCAATTTGCAGAACCGATCTCTGCTCTGTGCCTAGAAAAAATAAAAAGTTATCGAATATGTGATATTCAGTTCTCGGAGGATCAGAAATTTTAAGCAGACCGTAATAAGACCAATTTGAAAAAGCACGCCGTGCCATATTTAAGTTGAGGACACTGGTTGTGAAAGGCGTTCAAAGTTTGCAGATCATGCTCTTTATGACAGGGGGAATTAGCCGAAAATGGAAGCAGCCAGTATGCTATTACCCTTGTTTATAAAGATATATAGTTATTCAACCGCATTAGTACGAGTGGATGGCGTACAGATGTCATGGTGGATAATGTGTGCACCTGGCCAATGAAACTCGTGCATTTATAAAAATAACCAATCATATTCAACGACCTTGGTAATATTAGATTCTTCCACAAGGTGTCACTACTGCGGTTGATTAACTATATTTTATATAAACAAGGCTATTACTTTTCGGAGGGTGGTATAAGCACACCAGAACTCATGCGGATAATAAAGGAAGTAAATGAAGCTCTATAGGAAATTGGATTGAAAGTAGTGGCCACGCAGTGAGTTTGATTAATATAGTTACATTCTTAATAAGGTAACATTTATTTTTGTAGATATGTGACCAACTTTCAACGAATACTGCGGTTATAAATTATTTAAAGACTAAGACCAATGAGGAATTCAGCGCAAGAAATTAAGAAAATGTTATGTATGGATTCTGCGTGGGTGGAGAGGAAATCATCCTACTATATGTACTGTATGTATGATGCTCCTCATCTAGTAAAAGGTCTCCGTAATAATATGCTCAAGGGAAATGTTAAATTCACTTGGAAAAATAATGAGCAGGTAGTTGCTCAAATATATAAAGTTATTTATAACATCTGTTAATAAATAAAATATTCATTTTGTTAGAGATAGCCTCTTGGAATGATATTGTTGCTCTATATGAACTCGACGTTGGAGATTATGATACTCGAATGGTAATATTATAGATATTTTTGTCATACTTAAATTTATATACATGCCATTAAATTTTAAGTGTTATCATTGTCTTAACGAATTAACAAGACATACAACTGGGTTATAATAGATTTTTCATGTTGGTAAATATCGGAAAGATGAATATCTATAGTTGTAAATTCTACCCTCGAAAGTAGTATCTGAAATAGTTTCATGGTAGTTAGATATAAATTAATTAGTAATGGTAAAAAAACAAGCCACGAAAATATCAATTGCATCTGGTTGTGTGTGTCGTTAATTGATTCATTAACTGAAAATTGCTATATTATATAATTTTTAACATAGACACTTCTTATCCAACCATCATGATTTCATGATTTAACATGAATCATAACTATAATGATTTAAATAAATTTAATATTTTCTTACTATACTCTTATTTAATTTCCTTAAATTTTTACATCTTATAATAGCGATATTGTTATGGCATATATAAAATTTGAAATATATTTAATTGTTCTTATGTTTTACAGATTCATCATAATTTGAAGAAAATAAGTAAACATTCGATCAAATATTTGGTCGGATAAGTTAACAATTTTGATTTTTATATATCACGCATATAAAATTCAAACTTTATTCAACTGTTCTACTTATTTTGTTCAAATGAATTTCCATTACAAATAGCAATCAAGTGTCCAGCTATTTGTAATGGAAATTCATTTGAACAAAATAAGTAGAACAGTTGAATAAAGTTTGAATTTTATATGCGTGATATATAAAAATCGAAATTGTTAACTTATCCGACCAAATATTTACTTATTTTCTTCCAATTATGATGAATATGTAAAACATAAGGAAAACAATTAAGTATATTTGAAATTTTATATATATCATAACAATATTGCTATTATTCCTACAAAATTGACCGATAAACCAGCTTTGGTAGTGCAACCGCGAAAAATTGCCTAACACACTTAAAACTCCCTTCTCAACAAAAATTAACATCAGCGCCGCAAGTGATAGGATCCAGGTACTATTTCAGGAAAAAGTGGTGGGGGAGTCAGAATTACCAATCTATTTCAGTATATATATATTATCTATGGTAGAAGGTCAATCTCCTTGTACCCATGATACAATAAAGGAAGGTATGATACAAGAACCCTAAACAAAGAAGGACTGATCAATCAGTAACAGCCAATCACATTTGTTTATCACTAATATGACGTCAGTGGATTCCCTTTAGAGGGAGATTTGAAATTTAAATATCGTCTTTGTTTTAATTTGACAGCTTTAACCTTTTAACATAACCTATATATGACACATTGTCATGTAGAATGTCTCGGTTGTCTTTGGAATGTCATCACTGTCATCAGTCATGTCATCATATCAAAGTATTTCTGTATCACATCATAGTAATCTGTGCACTGATTAACAAAACACAAGTTATCACAGTTGTCAAATCGACAACGATTTTTGCACAACGCACTTCAAATCGTAAGATATATTTCGTAAAACACATATATAAGTACTTTAAAATCACATTTGATTGCATTAATGCAGTCTCTGAAATAAGATTGGGTTGGATATTTTGACTGAAAATTTTTGAAATTGCAATTAGAGGCAAATTTGGCAATAGGGGATCCACTGACGTGTACGAGAAATCTGTTGAAAATGACCTTCAAATTTTTATGAATGAATTGATCAGTCCTTCTTTGTTTAGGGTTCTTGGGTATGATATTGCGCATATCCCTCCCACATCCGTGTCGTCACCGAGAGCGCAAATTTGACATTTTACAGTGTTTACATATGTAAAGGTGTGAAAGTTTCGTGGTTTTTACTACATTTTGTCCTCTAAATTCATTTTTTTTGGCAGAGTATTTGTATAATTCTAGTGTATACTAATTATAATCATATGTGAGTATAGTTAAAGTTAATTTTATATTAACACGTACCTAAACTAAAAGTGCAATAAAAATGCGTTGTGCTGTGTGCTTGTATAATAGTGATAATCGCAACCAAGAGCCCATTAATTTAAATAATATTAGGTAATTATATTGCCATGATATTTAGACAATGTAAACATTGCACTATCTATTATGTTACAAGGTTTTTCACGTTTCCACGGGATGAAGTAATAAAGAAACTGTGGGTGGTAGCTTGCTGTCGAGCAGAAAAGTTTAATGTACATAGGTACTGCCAGAATATGTTCCAAACACTTCACCGATGATGATTATGAGATAAATTTAAAGCCTGCAATAAATTATATAACCTGTAATAGATATGGTTCTGTAATGTGGTCATTAAATAAAAAAAAAATGAGAAACATTTAAAATTTTCGAATAATTAAAAAAAAATGAATACATTTAATAATACAGTCAATTTAGAATCTTAACCGAGCTTAAGGAACAATTTTCACTTTTAGTCGTAGGTGTAAGGCGAACGGCGAAATATATGTATTAAAGTTAACTTGTTGCCCACATCCTATGTTTATAAAGCGTTTATCCTATATTTAAGTACTAATCATTTTACACACGAATCAGAATAACTAATTACTTATAATAAAAATTGCAATAATCTCCGATAACAGTTATTATTATTGAAGTAGGTAAGAAATTAAAAGAGCCAATTTTAAACCACCAGGGATTACCAGGGCATTTTGTATATGATAGATACCTACCATATGGAGTATATCTAATCTGTGCTTATGATTATTAAAGAACACATTTAAGGACACTGGTTAAATTTCCCAATATTTTCCTATTCGGGACACTGTTTTATACCAATTATATGAAAATTTTTATAATGTTTCCATTGAAATCGTATATAACATTTGTATTTAGCGATCATTCTGCGCTCTCGGTGACGTAATGCGCACAGCGGACGCATTTTCGTACTCACGAATGTCATACCTTGTACTTATTAGGTTTGTTCCTGCAGGAGTCCAAAACTGTCAGTAACTGTCAGAAGCATGCGCATTACAAATCTAAGCGTTCCAGCAAGAGTCGAACGACAGTCCAGGATTTCTTGTCCTCTGTTCCAGCTTGAGTCAGGGCAGTTTGCTGATAGTTTGAAAAGTTCACTGATTCTTCGGAAACTCATAGTCCGGTGCATGCGCAATGCGCATTAATCAAAACCATTTACCAACTTTAACTTCAATTATTCTACGCTGTCTATTATTAATATTATAACTCAACAAATAATAATTATTTGTCAAAAACGGATGATATTCCATGGATATTCCTCCATAATTTACAGGTTAAAAAATTATTTGGTTATTGTTTATTGTACTCTTCTTCTTCTGCTATTAAGTTCTCTAAAAATCCGGTGTTCCAGCAAAAATCAGAAACTAATCTAAGATCAGACATGCGCATTAAATCACAATCCCTGACTGTCAGGGATTTATCAGAGATTCTATGCAGGAACAAACCTATTATATCATGCCTTGTACCCATGATACAACATATATATAATACTACTATATCGCGGGTAGAGGCCCAAAAATTCCGAAAACAACACGGCGCCGACATACAATCTCTATCCTTATCGAGAGTACCTTAATCAAATTTGCGCATGCGCACGAATTTCGCGACTTCCAATAAGCATGCAGCATAAATACTGCATCTCTGTCTACAGACTTCTTTTAAAAAAAATTGAAAGTTGTAAAGTCTGTCAACCTATAAGCAATGTGTCAGCTTCCGTAACCATGGATATCGACAAAATCTGCACAAGCGCAAATCGAACAAAGGGTCTCTGGAACAGTATAGCACTATATCTTTTGTCCTTTAATGTTTTCGGAGAAACCGCTTATGGACTAACATAGGAAATACGCGATATAGTAGTATTATATATATGTGTGATACAACTACACAGATATGCCAGTGCGCATGGGGGCGTGGTTATCGATTGATCGTGACGTCAGTCATGAGCAAAAACAATTGTAAACACGAAAATAATTATATCACTGCCCTTAAGGTATTTGAATTTTCGCATCGCATCGCCATTTTTGCATCCCGAAATACGTCATGCGCAGAACAAACGAAAGTTATTAGCATATCAGTGTAGTTGTATCATGCTTGTACTAACATCGAAACAGCAATGACTTTTAAATAGCGCCACCTAGTTGCAGGGACCATGGAAGAATTGGAACTAAAATTAATATTTTGTTCCATGGTGCCTAACTCGGTAGATAATACAGTGAGTTAATTTAAAGGTGACCTCCAGATGACTTGTAAATTATTTATAATACTACTTGTATTTACATTACAAAAATATTTAAAATTACAAACACAAATTTACTAAAAAAGTAAAACTGTGTCTGTTCCTTTAAATATCAATGTAAATCAACGTAAAAGTAAAAAAAAAAATCACAAACGTATTTAAAATTTTTATTTAATTACAAAAAGTACATAGACAAGTTTTTCCAACTCTGCCTCTATTTCTTTCATCTACCATTAAGTGTCGAGTAACTATTTGGCAGATTAGACTCAAACATCCCAGATAGCACAAATTATTTATGGAATAATCTGTAAATCTTCTAAAATGATTATTCATTGTCAATATTCCAGTAATATGCTTATAATAAATATACACTTTATATAATATTCTTAAAATATTCATTTTAGAATATTATGAATAGAATATTCCAGTAATATTTATTATAGTTTAATATATTGCCTTATTTTATAGAATATTGTTGTAATATTAGTTGTAGAATATTATGAATCTAATATTCCAGTAATATTTATTATAGAGTTAATATATTGTATTCTTTAAAGAATATTCTTGTAATATTAGTTATAGAATATTATGAATCTAATATTCCAGTAATATTTATTATAGAGTTAATATATTGTATTCTTTAAAGAATATTTTTGTAATATTAGTTATAGAATATTATGAATCTAATATTCCAGTAATATTTACTATAGAGTTAATATATTGCGTTCTTTTATAGAATATTCTCGTAATATTCGTTATAAAATATTATGAGAAAAACATTCGGGTAATATATATTAAAGCTGGCACTAGTAATATGCACAAAAAATATGCATTAAATATTCTCGCAAAATATTTTTTTGTGAAATTGCACCAAGACTTGCGATTGTGTTATAAAACATTCTGAAAATAATATTCGAGTAATGTCTATTACAGCTAACCAGCAATATATACAGAAGAAATATGCGTTTAATATTTCTAGGAGAATATATTATGCGTTTGTTTTTTGTAATATTTTTTGTAAAATATTATGAAACGTAGCAAGGTGTATTGAGGTGTATAGTCACCTACGAAAAGCACTGTCGTTTGCGACTCTACCACTGGACAGCGGTGCTGCCCCCGGTGTCATCATGCTACTCACCACCTCAAGCACGGCACGACACAGACAAAAAATTGTTGTCTGGTTAAATGGAGGTTTCGGCGAAGTTTTTCTTTTTGAATATGTTCCGCCTTCAGAAACACACTTGTTTTCAAGTAGTGCAGCCTAGCCGGGCTTTTATAGTTTGTGATTATGCCGCTGGATGGAGACACTTATGTCCTACCAGCAGAATGCTGATGTACTTCTCTAAGTGTCTTTGCTGCCTGTGTGTCATTGTGCTTATCTCGTACTGACGAAGCTTAATAGGCAGGTCAGGTTGAGGTAGCAATACACCTCAAGCCACGAGCCACGACCCAGACAAAAAATTGTCTGGTTAAATGGAGGTTTCGGCGAAGTTTTTCTTTTTGAATATCTTCCGCCAAAAAAAATATTCCAGGGTTAAATACGTCCTAACCAAAAATGAATCTAAAAATAATCTATATAACATATTTATAATCTATAATTAATCTATATAATATATTTGTAGATTATTCTTTGTGTCATTTTTGGAGATCTCGGAATATTTGTTCCCTTATTCTGGGACTATTCTGCGATTATTATTTGAATATTTTATAATTATTCTACAAATATTCCCAAAATTTATCTATATAATATTCCAATCCTCCTTCAGAATAATTTAGGTATATTCTAGGAATAGGTTTGTGTTATCTGGGATATAATGCTTGGAATTGTTAGCAACAATCGGACCTGTGGACCTTGCAGCAGCGATCGTCGATGGTGTCATGTGTAGCACGTCTGGCGATCAAGGTTGCTGAGCTAGCAGATCCTGACCGAAGCACGGGAACTGATTGCGAATAGACGGCATTCAGCATAATCACTTCTCCATAGACACAGTATATTAAAATTAGTATTCTTTAGGAACTTAGAATTCCTTATTTTGTTAATTAATTTAATAAAGTATTGTTTACATCAGAAGTGGGATTAGTGCGCAACCCCTTAGGTTAAAAGGACTTTGCGCGAACCCAGTGAAAAAAAAATATATTAAAACATGGGTTTAAAAAAAATGAAGTGAGCACAAGTGTGGTGTCGTGTGATGCGGTTGCACACATGATTGTGGTGTGATGCGATGGTGCGATGGTGCGATGGCCAATGCATGCAAGAAAGATCTCGGATGGAGACGTATATCTTGACAAGGCTATTGAAGTTCCTGAGGGCATTGTACTTGATAGATTGTCCAGCTTCAAGATAACTACAGAAAAGTCGTTTAGGATTGGATGTTTCAGAGCGAAACACAGTGAAAGAAGTCGAAGATGTTGACAGATTCTTTCTAGATGTTGAAGTGGTTATGCTTGGCAGAGTTGGAAAGTCAGATGAGTAGAATTTTCAGATAAGTCTGTTCCGACATTTGGCTAAGCAGTAATTTAGCTAATGTAGTAATTTAACTATGCAGTTATTTAGCTAGGCAGTAAATTAGCTAAGCAGTAAATGTGTCACGTCGATTCAATCTGATTGAACTTGACCTACAAAAATTGACTAAAAGTCGAATGTGTGTAATATCAACAAAACAAAAAGTATCATATAAGTTTTGTTAAAATCAAGATAACAGTATAACAATTAATCAATGTTTATTTATTTGAGTTCTGCATCAAGAAATCTTGCATGCAGGGGTTCGAAGGTATTATCATCAATATATTATAAGTCATTAGACTACTTGTAGACTAACATACTAAACAGAGATTAAACAAACGCATTAATACAATTTCCTATTTTTCATTGAGTCTAAAAATGAGAATTTGCAAAAGAAAACTGCACAGCGCTTTTGTTCTGAACATAAATAAATTATTTAAGGTAGAGATAAACATCTGAATCATAACTTTCAAGAAAAATTATATTTTAGGAATTTTAATATATTATGTCTGCTCTATAGTTTGTTGCATAAGGTTGCATGCATAAGGTTGCACGCAGTACAGAATTCTTTTTGAATTTTGTGTTATCACATTGTGTGTTGAATACAATCACGCTTGAAAGTAATATGTTTCCATGATTTAGAGAATATGAGACAGTAAAAAAAAACAATTAGATGTATCAGATGCAGTTCACACAGGTGCAGATCGCACATAAGTGTTCAGGTGCAGTTCGCACCAAAACCTTTGGATGCAGTTTGCATAAACATTTCGCAGACAGAGTTGTAGACCCCAATATGTCCCGAGGATTGGACAAACTACAGGATAACTCAATGTAAGATGTATCCAAATCAAATATTGACAAATTTCTGTTGGCGTTATAATATAAATATTATAGGGAACACACTAATAAATGTGTTAGAATAGCCATTCAATATTTAACTAAACTAGAATAAAGATCAGTGTTAAATTGAATATACTGAAGGGAAATATTAATAATTAAAATACCAATTTGCTTGTTAATGTTTGTCATAGTATTAGTTTGTTGCTTACAATTATTTTTCTGCTAAGGCTGCTAAGTGTAATATAAATAATACAAAAACGGCCGGATTATATGAGTCATCGATAGAGACAAGTAGTAATAATAATAAAAATAAATTGTTGCCTTGAATAAGTTAAAAGGCTTATGTTGAATTATTAGGTATGCTCTAAATTTCAGTTTGTGAAATTAAAAACAAATCGATGTATCGACGTCAGACGGTGTTTAAAAAGAATTGTTTATCTAAAATTATACGGCGCTAATTATTTATTACATTGGAGTATTGGAGTATATGTCAAACCACAGTATTCTTTAGTGTAAACGTTAAAATAGCTTGGGTCACGTACATAAAAGCACAGCGCTGCAGCATGTCACCTTCTAAAAACAAATATAATTCTAAGAGGCATACATATGGAACTTAATATGTATTGGGTTCAATTATGTATTATGAACAATTAATTAATCGTAATAAAAACATACTTTATGCCAGGGGATTATAAGATTACGTAAGTATAAATGCGATATCTCGCCGAATTTAGCTGGTACTGTGCGATGGTTAAAAGTAAACTTAAAAACAACATTGCGTATAAGGTAGATTAGAAAATTATGTTCATCATAGTATTAAACGTTTGTATAAGTTATAAAGATTAAATAATAAACACTAGGGTTCATTATTGATTATGGACACGTGTTAAGCTTTGGCAAAATTTAAATGCAGCAAAGCTCAATATATTAAGAGTTTGAATATTTATTGATAAACATTAAAATGTATTTGTAACTGTCCTAGGCGAGACAAGCGTTGTTGAGATGTACATGAATAGGAATATGAATAAGATAATGATAATAATAAAGGTTAGATTGGCGTTAAAAAAAAAGAATGCGGCCTCTGAAATTGTTTGAAGGGATGATTTTTGGAAGCTGATTGCTGATATAATGATGAATATCTTATATTTGGGTTTATGTAACGTAATAATTTGAGAGTGCTTGTGATTTAATATTATTGCAAGGTTAAGAACGAGGTGGTTGATGTTTGCGCATCTTTATTTCTATCTATTTTAAAATGGCATCCAGCGCAAGCTGCTGTGTATTTGTGGATGTCCATCCGGAAGGATGCTGGTGAAAATGTTTAGGATAGAAGTTTGGCCCCGGTGTGAGAGGCTATTCCTCAATCATTTTCATCTGGAAAGCACGTAACGGTTGATGGCTGGAAACACGTTTGCTTGTAATATGACCGCTTTGTATTAGTCTTATAAAGGTGGAATGTATTTTGTCGTAAATATGACAATTATTTAATAAAAAGAAAGTGTGGTCTTGCCATGCATTTTATTGCAGTTCGACAGACGTATTTCTGTCGAAAATGTAAGTAGAAAAACTACCAAATGTTTAAACCCAGAAAAGTTCAGATAACGGGTAGCTTATAACAAAGAAGCACTTGTAGGGCATGAGACTACTTTTGCCGTGCTTTCAATTGTTTAGTTCACTCTACGGGCACATGAAGCCATCATATTTTGCGCTAAATAATGTTTGCTTGTCTTCCTCCGTATTTGTTTCCAATATTCGGCAATTTGAATCGCCAATACCTACGACTATTAGTAACAATTAAATATTTTATAGGAAATGAACACAGATAATCAGCATTGAAGATGTTTCTATATGATTGAGTGCGAAATTTACAAATAAAGTTTAAAAGCTGAAAACTGCTGCATAATTATATAAAGCTGTGGCACCAACAACAGATTAAAATTTAATGCTGGGCGTATAGTTAGTAATAGAGTGTCTTTGTAACTGGTTATTTATAATGTATCTATAGTAAGCGCAAAAACAAACACACACACACAACTAACAAAATAAACTTGAATTAGTTGTTAAGGAACGTAGTTTCATTAACCCTAAAAAAAAAAAAAAAAAAATATATTAACAATAGGAAAACTATTCTCTAACTGTATGTATTTTTTAGTGTTGTTTACCAAATTTCAGAACAGTGGAAAGAAAATATTTTTTTATGTATATGGGCAGTGGTGTGTTGGTTCGAAAAAGAAAATATATGAATTTTAGCACCAAAGGAATGTCCGATGAGGGAATTACTAGAAATCATAATTAAAAACAAGCCTTAGAAGTGCAAAAGTTGTTGCCCAGATAGCACAAATTATTTATGGAATAATCTGTAAATCTTCTAAAATGATTATTCATTGTCAATATTCCAGTAATATGCTTATAATAAATATACACTTTATATAATATTCTTAAAATATTCATTTTAGAATATTATGAATAGAATATTCCAGTAATATTTATTATAGAGTTAATATATTGTATTCTTTAAAGAATATTCGTGTAATATTAGTTATAGAATATTATGAATCTAATATTCCAGTAATATTTATTATAGAGTTAATATATTGTATTCTTTAAAGAATATTCTTGTAATATTAGTTATAGAATATTATGAATCTAATATTCCAGTAATATTTACTATAGAGTTAATATATTGCGTTCTTTTATAGAATATTCTCGTAATATTCGTTATAAAATATTATGAGAAAAATATTCGAGTAATATATATTAAAGCTGGCACTAGTAATATGCACAAAAAATATGCATTAAATATTCTCGCAAAATATTTTTTTGTGAAATTGCACCAAGACTTGCGGTTGTGTTATAAAACATTCTGAAAATAATATTCGAGTAATGTCTATTACAGCTAACCAGCAATATATACACAAGAAACATGCGTTTAATATTTCTAGGAGAATATATTATGCGTTTGATTTTGTAATATTTTTTGTAAAATATTATGAAACGTAGCAAGGTGTATTGAGGTGTATTGTCACCTACGAAAAGCACTGTCGTTTGCGACTCTACCACTGGACAGCGGTGCTGCCCCCGGTGTCATCATGCTACTCACCACTTCAAGCACGACCCAGACAAAAAATTGTTGTCTGGTTAAATGAAGGTTTCGGCGAAGTTTTTCTTTTTGAATATGTTCCGCCTTCAGAAACACACTTGTCCTAGCCGGGCTTTTATAGTTTGTGATTATGCCGCTGGATGGAGACACTTATGTCCTACCAGCAGAATGCTGACGTACTTCTCTACGTGTCTTTGCTGCCTGTGTGTCATTGTGCTTATCCATATGACTATATATAGTTACTCATATGTGCTTATCTCGTACTGACCATGATACAACTACACTGATATGCTCATAACTTGACCAAATTTCGTTTGTTCTGCGCACGACGTCATTCTTGATGCAAAAATGGCGAAAATTCAAATACCTTACTGTCAGTATGACTGTCAGTGATATAATTATTTTCGTGTTTGTTAATTGTATTCCCGTATTATTATAATTGTGAGGACCGGGGGTTATCAAGTTGTTATTTTTATATTATAGGGTGGTATTTATTTACAGTAGTGCTTCTTATTATCTCTTCAAATTGTAAAATTTAGGTTAGAATTATATTCGGTAGGTAGATCGGTACACAGAATGCGGTTTGAATTAAAATAAGAAAGATTGATATTAATCAACTATTATTTTAGTTTTCCTGTATGAATCGTGTATTATAATTCCATAATCGACGTTTATTTTATTTTGTTATCTTTGTTTACAAGTATTTTATTTAATTTTGTGTGATAACTGACGTCACGCTCATCGATAGACCACGCCCTCATGCGCATAGGCATATCAGTGTAGTTGTATCATGGTACTGACGAAGCTTAATAGGCAGGTCAAGTTGAGGTGGCAATACACCTCAAGCCACGTCACGACCCAGACAAAAAATTGTCTGGTTAAATGGAGGTTTCGGCGAAGTTTTTCTTTTTGAATATCTTCCGCCAAAAAAAATATTCCAGGATTAAATTTAAATACGTCCTAACCAAAAATGAATCTAAAAATAATCTATATAATATATTTATAATCTATAATTATCTATATAATATATTTATAGATTATTCTTTGTGTCATTTTTGGTGATCTCGGAATATTTGTTCCCTTATTCTGGGACTATTCTGCGATTATTATTTGAATATTTTATAATTATTCTTGTATTATCTTGTGGATTATTCTTGGAATAAGTTTAGGAATATTCTCTAGATATAGAAAAGTGTGTACTTTTCGATATTCTACAAATATTCCCAAAATTTATCTATATAATATTCCAATCTTCCTTCAGAATAATTTAGGTATATTCTAGGAATAGGTTTGTGCTATCTGGGAGGTGTAGGTTCTTTTATAAAGTATCCAAAGTATTCGAGTATGATCGATAAAAAGTAAGAAGAATATGGAATTACTCAGTCACAGATTCCCTATACAGGGGTGACAGGAGTAGGACATGGAATGACTCAGTCACAGATTTCCTATACAGGGGTGACAGGAGTAGAACATGTGTAGCCTTGGGTCCAATTTCAGATTTTAGATTTTAGAAAACGTTAAGAGGTAAGGTTAAGGACACTGTTGCGTAGAGTGTGGTGACTCTGTCTCGGAGTAGGGTGAAAACCCAGGGCGCTCTGACGAGGCAAGAAACCCAGATTACTCAGATTTACTCAGCAGTGTGGCGAAAGGACTAGGACGGTGGGATTTAGACCGGGTTCAGCTTGTTCTTTCGCGCGGGTATATCCCATAATATGTAATTTTAATGGTCATTAAAAAAAACAAATGTCTAGACATTTAATAAGGTGATATAAGTAAACATTAATAGTATTAAGGTAAAAATTGGTAAAAATAATATTCTACGGAGGCGCCTATGAGAAAAAAATAAATAAATAAATCATACATATATCGGTCACTAATCACTCTTGTTCTCCTTATTTAGGCCCGATTGTGTTGATTGATTCAGTAATGGAGTGAGGACACCCCAGAAGTCAGGAAGGGCCGAATGTTAGCAACAATCGGACCTGTGGACCTTGTAGCAGCGATCGTCGATGGTGTCATGTGTAGCACGTCTGGCGATCAAGGTTGCTGAGCTAGCAGATCCTGACCGAAGCACGGGAACCGATTGCGAATAGACGGCATTCAGCATAATCGCTTCTCCATAGACACAGTATATTAAAATTAGTATTCTTTAGGAACTTAGAATTCCTTATTTTGTTAATTAATTTAATAAAGTATTGTTTACAGAATGTTTTCTAATCTGCCAAGTAGGTACGTGATATTTTATGACGGAGAGGGGTAGTGAAAAATATAGGTGATTATGATGGGTCACAAAAATTTAAAAGCTATCTGAAATAGTATCAACATATGTTTTACATCTTTTGCTTTAACTACCAGTATTACATTAATAGCAAGTTTTGAAACTTCTGCTCTCAAGATCCAGTTCGTCTTAGACATTTATGGATATCGATTTTCAATGAAAATACATTATCTGCTTGCATAGTATAGAACTAATATTACTGTATTTCTTCAACATTACATTGTTTTCGTTGCTCGATAACTCTCTACTAACAGATTTTAGATAGTTAAGTAGTGATTTCTCAATCAAATAATAAAGACATGTAGAATTATTGTGACTATAAAAATGTACTAATGCTTGTGTTTACGGTTTGCCTTATGTTATTATGCAACATAGACAACACATATTAAACTGTTAAAAAGTTGAAAGCAGGTAAAAGTGATTGTTTCAAATAGCTATATGTACCATTGCAGAATATAAATTGGTATTACAAACAAAACATTTTTTAACACATTAACATTATAAAACCATTTAAAAAACTACTATTCTATATACAAACTAGGATTCTATTCCTAAATAAGTTTCCTACTTATTAACAGTGATAGGAACTTACGTGTCTATATTTTCTTATACGTGTGCGTGCAATAAAGGCAAGTTTTAAGTATTGTATACGCCACTAATTTCACTTTGTCATTACCAATATGTAATGAATCTGTCATTCTGATGTTCAATACGATAAATGTAACGACACTACTAACAAACTCCAAACAATGAAAGTAAACGAGACACTTTTTACACAATACACTGAAAATATTTTATTTTGTCCTTGCGGCTTAAGATTAGTTACACTCTTTCAGGTGTAAATTGCAGTGTAGGTTAAAATAAATCACATCAAATCATATCTTACTTCGATAGGTTAGTACAGTTTTCAACATCATTCAAGAATACATTTTCGCTACTGTTACACTGATGCAATTATATTCATAAAGACTTCTTTTTACTTTTCCCACATTTTGTTCGATATGTTGCATCAACTCATAATTGTAAATTATTTCTGGAACTACTATTCCTTTCGTATTATGAGTTATGAGTACCTCAAACAGGTAGCAATCCGGTGCTGGTGTCGTTTAGGTACCACGAAATTACTTACTTTTTTACATTACTTTCAACATCACTTTATTACTTGGACACATACAAAACCATTTAGGCGAGGGCGATTGCATTTTATTTACTAAATTTTTTTAAATAAATTGTTACTTTTCCAATAAAATCACCCACAGCCTTCACATAATCCACCATTTTGTCAATTTTAACCATGGAACATAACTTTTCCACAATGACAGAACTTATTCGGCAATTTTCTTGATTTCAATGGTACTATTTGGTAAACAGTTAACAATCCTTGATTTGAGCCATACAACTACACTGATATGCTCATAACTTGCCTAAATTTCGTTTGTTCTGCGCACGACGTCATTTTTGATGCAAAAATGGCGAAAATTCAAATACCTTACTGTCAGCATGACTGTCAGTGATATAATTATTTTCGTGTTTGTCAATTGTATTCCCGTATTATTATAATTGTGAGACCCGAGGGTTATCAAGTTGTCATTTTTATATTATAGGGTGGTATTTATTTGCAGTACCTAGTGCTTCTTATTATCTCTTCAAATTGTAAAATTTAGGTTAGAATCATATTCGGTAGATAGATCGGTACACAGAATGCGGTTTGAATTAAAATAAAAAAAAATAGATATTAATCAACTATTATTTTAGTTTTCGTGTATGATAATTCCATAATCGATGTTTATTTTATTTTGTTATCTTTGTTTACAAGTATTTTATTTAATTTTGTGTAATAGCTGACGTCACGCTCATCGATAGACCACGCCCCCATGCGCATAGGCATATCAGTGTAGTTGTATCATGTATTTGAGCGTCCTTTTTCTGCCTCGCAGCCTCGCTGCTGTAGTTTATGTGTTACATGTGTTCTATATCGATTAATATTATTTTCCCTGAATTTCACCTGCACTTCAAATGGATCAAGTTACAAATTTGCACCAAATAACAAAATTATAACAACATATAACTAAAAGATACAACTTTTAAAATAAAACAAATTTACCCACAAATCTATGTGTTACTTCTATCCTATTCCTCCTACATCAAGGTGGACCTGGAAGGTGGCACCTAACCTTCATGGTGGGCCAAGAGGTCATAAGACGCCTAGAGGAATCCCAGTGGGTGCTCTACTATGAGCTGGTTACGCTTGCCGTGCGCAGGCTACCGGCTTGGGGTGGAGCATCACGGCGGGAACCCTCGGCGTCTGGGAGGCCAGAGCAAACCGAGGAGGAAAGGGAATAGCCACCGTGCCCGCACTATTTTAGCCTCAAAATGGGCACCTTGCGTGTAAGTCAAATTAATCTTCAGCACAGTTTGGCTTCCTCTGGGGAACTAGAGCGAATGCTGACAGGGAAGACTGGTGAATTAATACTAATTCAAAAACCGTATGTTTACAGGAATCGAGTAAGAGGACTCGGAGGCTTTGGATACCAGATGGCAGCTGGTAAGGAAGGAGGAGAGGAAGGACCCAGAACTTGTATATTAGCATCCAAGGATCTCCATATAATGCCATTGCCGCAGTTGGCGACCAGGGATGCTACAGCGGTCATCCTCGAGTACAAGGTAAGTGAAATTAGAGCTAAGGCCATAGTTTGCAGCATATACCTCCCGTATGATTTAGCAGAACTACCGCCAACAAAGGAACTAGAAAACATAGTAATCTTTGCAAGGAATTTAGGTTTACCGTTAATAATCGGATGTGACGCCAATTCTCACCACACAGTTTGGGGCAGCAGGGATACTAATGCCCGAGGGGAGGCGCTGTTGGAATATCTGGCGTCTACAAACCTACAGGTAGTAAATAGGGGAAGAGAGCCAACGTTTGTCAACCGCATCAGACAAGAGGTGATTGACATTACGTTGGTGTCTCAAAGCCTAGAGGAAGAAATCTCGGAATGGAGGGTAACGAAGGACATCTCGGCGTCTGATCATAGAATAATTAGATTCGAGATGAAATTCGACCAACCAAAAATCGTCCAACGACGAAATCCGAGAGCGACTGACTGGGGGAGGTATAGGATTAACTTGGGAGGCCACAACGGCAATCAAAGTGACCAAATTGCCTCTCCAGAACAGTTAGAACAAGAAGTAAATAAACTGAGTAACCAAATAGTATCGGCCTATGAGGAATCATGTCCGCTCAAGGCAGTAGGGGAGCGCAGAACTCGCTGGTGGACAACTCGTTGGTTGGCTCCTCGAGGATCTTCGCCAGGCGACCAGGCGCTCTCTGAACCGAGCTGTCAAGGGAAGGACGGAAACCTTATGGGACGAATATAAGGCAGCAAGGAAGAATTTTAAGAAGGAATTAAGACGCAGCAAGAGGTCTAGCTGGAGGGCATACTGCAGTGAACTGGAGTCCCTGCCTAAATCAGCTAGTCTGATGAAAATACTTAGCTGCGAAACAAGGGAGAAAATAGGGTCATTGAAGAGACAAGATGGGACTTGGACTACCAGCAGTAAAGAGTCGCTGGAACTCCTGCTGGAAACACACTTCCCGGGAGAAGGTGAAGCCACGATTGCACCCATGGTGGAGCCAATACCCCAGGGGGATTGGCGTTTTGCCGAGGGAGTGATCGAGGATGGCACCATAACCTGGGCAGTGAACGACTTCAACCCATACAAGGCAGCAGGGCCGGATGGGATCTTCCCGGCGCTATTGCAGAAGGGCTTGGATATTCTCCTACCATACATAAGGAGGGTCTTTCGAGCGAGTCTAGCGCTGGGATATGTTCCCCAAGCCTGGAGAGCAGCCTAAGTGGTCTTCATTCCCAAGGCGGGAAAAGGGGACTACACGACTGCGAAATAATTTAGAGCAATTAGTTTACATCATTCTTGTTTAAGACTTTAGAGAAAATTGTAGACAGGTTTTTGATGGAGGGGGTGTTAACTAGACACCCTATCCACGAGAATCAGCACGCATACATGCGAGGGAGGTCCACAGAGACAGCTCTGCATAATCTTGTGCATAAAGTGGAAAGGGCACTTCATTTCAAAGAGGTTGCCCTTACAGTGTTCTTCGATATAGAAGGAGCCTTCGATAAGGCAAGGAGTAGAACTATCTGTGATACCCTTCAGGCCAGAGGAACGCCAGTAACAATGGTCAGATGGGTAAGATCAGCGCTGGAAGAGAGGAGGGTTAGCGCAGTCTTAGGGGACTGCCATCTGGACATGGGGGTGAGAGGGGCGGGCTGCCCGCAAGGCAGCTGCCTATCGCCCCACCTATGGTGTCTTGTGATGGATGGTCTCTTGAGGCGCCTTACCTCCCAAGGCTTCTATACGCAAGCTTACGCAGACGACGGACTAGTCCTAGTGGCTGGTCGCTTTTTTAAACGTGGTCGTGATAGAATGCAGGTAGCCTGTAAGATAATTGAAAGGTGGTGTAGTGAGATGGGTCTCTCAGTCAACCCTAGGAAGACTGAGATGATCCTTTTCACAAAAAGAAGAAAACTAGAGGAATTCAGGGCACCCACTATGTATCAAGAACTCTGACACTTGTGGGAGAGGTGAAATACCTAGGGGTGACTCTAGATAGTAAGTTGACCTGGGGGCCACATGTTGACAAAATTATTCAAAAGTCAACGGTCACCTTCTGGCAACTAAGGCGAACAGTAGGCAGGAATTGGGGTCTCAGTCCTAGGATGCTATACTGGCTATACGCTACGGTAATTAGACCGAGGATCCAATATGGTGCCCTGGTCTGGTGGCCAAGCGTCGGCCGGGTAACGGTGTCCAAGAAACTGACAAAGGTCCAAAGACTTGCCTGCATAGGAATTACAGGTGCTATGAGGACGACACCTACAGCTGCCCTGGAAGTCCTGCTAGGGCTGCCAAGCCTATCCACATGGATAATAAGGGAGGCAATGGCGGCCTACTTAAGAATGTGGGACTCAGAAAGCTGGCAGGCGGGAGGAAGAAATACCGGTCACGCGGCAGTTGCTCAGATGGCGGAGAGGGAAATACCCATATCTGCCATCAGAGTAACTCAGGCAAAAGACCGTCTCAGATTAAAGAGGAAATATGCCGTCATATTTCCAGAGAGGGAGGAATGGAAGCAGGATCAGTTTAAATTCCCCCCCGATTCTCTGGTCTGTTACACAGATGGTTCTCGTGTGGCGGACAGCTTCTCGGGGGCAGGAATTTATGTGGAGGACAGGGGCGTGCAGCAAAGTTTCGCACTGGGTTCGTATGCCACAGTCTTCCAGGCTGAAGTCTTTGCTATCTTAATGGCAGCAAACAAGGAGGAAGTAAGGAACTATCCGGAGCAAAATATTTACTTCTGCTCCGACAGTCAGGCAGCCTTAAAGGCTTTAGCATCTCCAAGGACAAGATCCGCCCTTGTCCAAGAGTGCGGAGATACCCTGGAGGAGATGGCCAGAGGAAAAGAGATCAAATTGGTATGGGTACCAGGTCATAGTGGAATCTCGGGGAACGAAAGGGCCGATGAACTGGCTCGACTCGGATCTCAGGGACCCGGCCAGAGACCAGAACCGATTTTAAGCATTACACGGAGGCAGGTCAACATAGCTCTTAAAGAGCTCTGGGGGGCCGGGGAGTTGCAAGGGGAAGAGGTTAGTTCCCTTGAATGGACCGACATTCTGACCTACATTAGAAGGTCGGGTAGGTTCGATGAGGGAAGAGGTGATGAAGCTAGGTAGGGACGACAGGGGTAGGCAAAAAGGGCCCGCTTGCGGCCTACTTGCCAGGTCTTGGCCGCCCCACTGCTACCACTATTCCTCCTACATCAATTTTGTATAAGGTTAGCTCCTGGTTAAGATTTTTTTTTAATATTTTAAACCCTATCCCTCTGCCTTCATCAACTTCTACGTAAGGTTAGCACTTGGTCAAGATTTTTTTTCAAAATATTTGAAAAATTGTAATTTCCATTTCTACCACATTCAAGAAAAAAGTGAGGTTATGTTAAAAAAAATTACAAAATACATATACATATACATATTACAAAAATATGTTATATATTACAATACAAACTAGTTTTTCTTGAAAATTTACTCTCTACTTTCACATTTCTTCCATAATTCACCTTTACATTACTCTTTTTACCCACCCAGCACCCCTTTTCACTCCCCAATCCCGCAAATTTGTTTCATTTATTTCTTTTAAAATTACAGCTCATCCTCATATTTTTTTGCTTAAACATGTTCTTTTTTCAATAAACTACACAATTCTACTTGGAAAAATTGTTAATTCGGTGGTACCTAAACGACACCAGACCCGAATTGAAATTAAAGATACATTAGATTGGATCGTGAAACTTGCTATAAGAATAATAGAAATAGCAAAAAAATCAATACCAAAACATTTTGATGTGCCTAATGATATCAATGGAATAAAAGTAACAAAAATGGAGAAGCTTAGGTGCTAATTTTAATTTTCTTAATTTTACTCAGTTATTCTTATGGAAAGCTGCATAAATCCAGCGGAAGCATTAAGAATATTTTTAGACGGGTTCTAAGATATAGAAAATCTACAAATGAAATTATAAGCTTCTTTACTTACATTGTAATAATAATGTTTTATTTTAATTAAATTTTATTTATAATAATAATATCCTCCATTTTATAGTCTAGAAATTTTAACCAACTTTTAAGATGAAAAAGAACTAGAAATTTTCCTTCCCCTTACCTCATACTTCGATTGCAGGGACAAAAGATCCATGCTGCTAAAGCACCTATTACACTTGCACAGAGGCGCGTTCAGATATCGAAGAGAAACGCGTCCGGACGCGCCCAAAACGTTCGTAAACGTAAGGCGTTCATTCGAGAAGGTACGTCCGAGCCGTTCGAAAATTTAAGAGAAACACGTCCGGGTAAGAAAAAGTTACCCACCTCGATAAGTTGGGTAAAAGTTGCTCGACATGCGCAGTGTGACTATAGTATTCAAAAGTCTCCCAACAAAGGAGCCACCCGTGTTAACAATCGTTGAAACTGGACTCTATTAACTATAAAATTTTGCTGAAATTCCCTCTTTCTACAATTTGCAACTACTGCCACAATAGAATTATCGACTCTTGCCGCCACTCTTCGTCGATTATGAGGAACATATAAATTTCTATAAATTCCTATGTCTATTCAATAAGTATTATTTAGTGATCAGTTAAATCTTTAATCTGATACTTTTTGCATTGTTTTCAGTAGATCAGTAGAAAATTGGGTTATATTTATGTTGACATTTTTTATCGAAGGAGGGGCGAGGGAGGATAGTAGCGTTCGTTTTTAAAGACGGAAGGACGAACTTTTTTCATTTTTTGCGAGGACGTTTATCCAAAGTACGCCCTTCATAACTGAACGCGCCCCAGACCTGGTTGACAGCCTTTATCACAGAATATCTATAAGAAGAAGGTTATTCTCCTTGTACCAACATCGAAACAGCAATGACTTTTAAAAAGCGCCATCTAGTTGCAGGGGCCACGGAAGAATTGGAACTAAAATTAATATTTTGTTCCATGGTGCCTAAGTCGGTAGATAAAACAATGAGTTATTTTGAAGGTGACCTCTAAATTATTTATTTATAATCCTTGTATTTACATTTATTTACAAACATATTTAAAATTAAAAACACAAATTTACTAATAAGTAAAACTGTGTCTGTTCCTTTAAATATCAATGTAAATCAATGTAAAAGTAAAAAAAAAATCATAAATGTATTTATAATTTTTATTTAATTACAAAAAGTACATACAACTCTGCCTCCATTTCTTTCATCTACCACTAAGTGTCAAGTAACTACTTGGAAGATTAGACTCAAACATACAATGTTTGGAATGTTTTCTAATCTGCCATGTAGGTACGTGATATGTTATGACGGAGAGGGATAGCGAAAAATATAAAAATATTTCGTTGACCGATAACACTCTACTAACAGATTTAGATAGTGAAGTAGTGATTTCTCAATCAAATAATAAAGACATTGTAGAATTATTGCGTCTATAAAAATGTACTAATGTTTGTGTTTACTATTTGCCTTATGTTAATATGCAATATGCAACATACACAACACATTAACCTGTTAAAAAGTTAAAAGCAGGTAAAACTAATTGTTTCAAATAGCTATGTACCATTGCAGAATATAAATTGGTATTACTAACAAAACATTTTTTAAAACATTAGCATAACAAAACCATTTAAAAAAACTACCTACTTAAAGATCACCCTGTATATATATGGTTTGCAGTGAAACCTAGGTAATATTTCCTTCTTCCTTTAGGTATATTATTTAAAGCGAGATTACAACAAAGTTAGTACCTAACCCATGGTTAAAAACCCAAGTTTTCGAAAAAGTCTTATCCATAAAAACATTTCAAGGAATTAGTTTAAATAACGCTTCTCTCATTATTTTTGTCTTCGATTTCGAATCTGTACTGCAAAAACAAATTTCATTTGGTTGTTTTAATCAACTCTCTTGTTTTAATGAAAAAATCTGATCCCCAAATTTAGCGATTAAAAATTTTTAATATGCAGTGGCAGTACGTCTATTGTTTAATTTAATATTATAATTTATATAATAATCTAAGTTTCCATATTTAACTTTTGAAATTGTATAAACATTTTTGTAGGAAGAGAAAACCAAAGATTTACTTTTACCAAGTTTTATCGTAAATATTAGCCTACTTATAGGTAAATAAAAAAAAAATTGTGTGTTGTGTACTAATATAAAAATGATAATCTATTAAATACACACAATTTAAGAACATTTTTTATTATTCCTGGCTGTAAGAAATAAAAGGTATAGGTACCTAAGTAAAAGGAATATTATATAGGAAGTATACCTAGATCAAATTAAAAAAAACAATATAATTTCTATTATTATTAGATGTAAATTAAGTCATATTTATTACACAACATTAACAAATAAAATAAAAAATGTATCAGTACTAACTCTCTACCAGTTCGTCTTTTTTGGAATTTTAGGTATGCTAAATTTGTTCGAGGGTCTTGTAAGGCCCTCTTTCTGGGACCCTAAGTTCCAAAGGGGAAACTCGGAGGCCGCTGAGCCGCCTGAGGCTTTTGCTTCTGCGGAGGTCCGGGCGGAATCTGGGGCTTCGGAGTAACCCTTACCCCGAAAAACAAAATGGGTACACAGGTAAATTGTGAGTGACCCAAACTACTACGTTTTACGCAGAGTAACTTGCAACACTGCATCGCGGCGACTTCCATTATAAGTCAGCAGCTCGCAGTGGGGCATACACATATTGTAATCACAGATCATATTGTAATGATACAGGAACCTTGGGTGACCATAGGCTCCTATTAAGGGTATTAGTCTTAGATGGGGATGCATATTTGTGAGCTCCGACGCGGAAACCCCAAGAGCCTGTATATATACTGCTAAGCATGTTAATGGCATTCAACTAACCAATTTCTGTTACAGGGACATGGTAGTCATCAGAGTGAATATAGGAGGTAGGAGCTTCATTGTTGGCTCCGCATACTTACCCTATGAAGCACAAAATCCACCATCTAGACAGTTCATGGATCTCGTCACGTGGTGCAAGAATTAAGGTCTACCGCCACTGATTATTGGGTGTGACGCAAATGCTCACCACACATGTTGGGGGAGCAGGGACACCAATATTAGAGGCACGGCAATTTTTAAGTACATAAACTCCAATTAGTTGGACACGCTCAATAGAGGCTCGAAACCAACCTTTGTTACAAGAGCTAGGCAAGAGGTTACAGACATCACTGTCAGCTCATCTTGGGCTTCGCACTGGGTCAAAAACTGGCATGTTTCGTCGGAGGTGTCCATGTCCGACCATCGCCACATTTGCTTTAGTCTAGAGATAGACACAATCCCTACGACACAAGAGTATAGAAACCCAAAACTCACAGATTGGGGTATCTACAAAGAAAGTGTCGGCTAATGTGAGACCTCATTCTAGGCCTTGCACAACCTATCAGATAGAGGAAAGCAATGATATTCTTAGCCGGGCCATGGTCCGAGCATATGAACAGAGTTGCCCGCTAAAAGTTACTAGGAGTAAACATACAGTCCCATGGTGGAACTCTGAGCTCCAAGAAACAAGGAAAGAAGAAGCACGCGAGCTCTTAACAGGACCATGAACACAAAATCTAATTTTGATTGGGACCAATATAGAAGGGCTCAACGTCGATTTAAGAGCTGTACTCGGAGAAGTAAGAGACAGGCATGGAAATACTTCTGCGAAAGCATTGAAGACGCCCCTGCCACATCTAGGATTTATAAAATCATGAAATATAACCACGAATCCAGGATCGATGTTCTTAGGCTTCCTAATGGACATATACGTGCACCACCAAGGAGGCGTTGGAGCACCTCGTGGATTTCCACATTTCCTGGTTCTGCCAAAAGTTCCAGCTCAATCCAACACCAGAGGACTCCCCACATGGGTTGCAGCTATGGATTGGAGGATGGCCTCGAATGTGGCCACGGTTGAGCGAATTAGATGGGCCATAAATACTTTTGCCCCATATAAGAGTGCGGGTATGGATGGAATATTTCCGACTCTTTTTCAACAAGGGTCAGAATACATCATCCAGCATCTGCGTGATCTATACATAGCAACATTAGCTCTAGGATATATTCCAAAACCCTGGAGAGCAGCGAGAATGGTTTTCATTCCTAAAGCAGGTAGAGCTTCTTATGATGAAGCGAAGGCCTTTAGACCGATCTGCCTAACATCGTTTCTACTGAAACTACAAGAAAGGCTCATAGAGAGATTTCTGAAAGAAGGCCCGCTAGTGACTATACCATTACATAGCTCACAGCACGCCTACCAAACGGGTGGATCTACGGAAACAGCATTGCACTCCGTGGTCTACAAAACAGAGAAAACGATTAGCCAGAAGGAGCTCGCTATCGGGACCTTCATGGACATAGCTGGGGCATTTGATAATACCTCCTACAATTCAATTCTAACAGCGGCTGAGGACCACGGATTCCCACCTACCTAGGTGGATTTATTCCATGCTTTCAAACCGCTCAATTTCTACCTCTCTCAATGAAGTCACGACAGTTACAGCGACTGTGGGCCGAGGATGCCCGCAAGGGGGGGGGGTGCTTTCCCCCTTGCTGTGGAGCCTTGTGCTCGACGGTCTTCTTGGCAGGATTAACGAGGAAGGGATTATGACTCAAGCATACGCAGACGGTCTTAATTGCAGAGAAATCTGCAACTACAGTTAGTGAGCTCAAAGGGCCCTAAGAATCATAGAAGAATAGTGTATAGGACAAGGGCTGAGAGTTAACCCCTCTAAGGTCGATCTAGTCCTCTTCACTAAGAAAAGGAAGTTGGATGGTTTTAAAGCACCAACCATTTTCAACAAGACCATCCAGCGTTCAAAGATGGTCAAATTTCTGGGAGTTATCCTAGACGAAAAGTTGTTATGGGTACACCACATAGACAGACAAATACAGAGAGCCACCGCGTTCTTCTGGATATGTAAGAGGCTCTTTGGAAAAATGTGGGGGCTTAATCCGAGAGCCACCTTATGGCTCTACACCTCGGTTATTAGACCCTCCTTTTTATACGCGTCGATTGTATGGTGGCCAGCCGTCCGGCGGGCTACCATCAAACAATGGCTAAATCAACTACAACGCCTGGCGTGTGTAACCACGACAGGAGCGATACGCACGGCTCCCACAAAGGCTCTGGAGGCTCTCCTGTCTCTCCCTAAACTGCATATAGTGGTCGAGGGGGAGGCAAGGAGGGCCTCTTATAGGGTCAAGCAGTGGGCAGCTAGGTAAAAGCCATGATGGTGGACATACAAGCATTCTTGAAGAACTTGTGGGAGGAGACAGTCTGCTGGACGCACCCAGTGACAGGATATCTCTCACTTATGTGCTTCTCAAACCTTACATAGTAGAGATACCGGACTGGGACGCTTGGCTCGCAAATCCTGAAGCTCAGGTCTCGAACGGGCTCGTCTGGTTTACGGATGGGTCCAAGACAGACCAGGGCTCAGGGGCGGGAGTCCGGGGCGTGCGCCCGGGGGTGAGACTATCCTTCTCCCTGGGGAAATATGCCACGGTCTTTCAGGCGGAAGTGTTTGCTATCTCTGCATGTGTTCAGGAAAATCTCAAAAAGAGATATTCTAATCAGCATATCCAGATATGCACCGATAGTCAGGCGGCTTTACGTGCCTTGATCTCTTACAGGATCACCTCCAGGGCGGTCCTAGAGTGTATTATAATGGTCTGGCCCAATTGGGACAGAACAACCAGGTAAAATTGACCTGGGTACCAGGTCATCGCAACATAAGAGAGGCTCAAGTGTACAGTTTACAGGGCCCAAACCAGTGCTGGGGTTTCCGCCTAGTTATGTAGCAAGGTCCATTGAAAACTGGATCAAGGTAAGATCAAAGGAAGAATGGTCAAACGGGACGGGGCTGCACCTTAACACCTTAACACTATCGGCCTTAGTGACACTAGAAGGTGCAGGTTTTGCGGACACGATGACGAGGACTTAATTCACATCCTCTATCGTTGTGCCTGCCTCATGGTCAAGAGACACAAACATCTGGGCGCACCATTTCTCCTGCCTCAGGACATTAGGGAGCTTCCCCTACAACGGGTGTTGGCCTATGCGCCTAGCACGGGTCTCTTCCAATAGCTCCCAACTAGCGGCAGGCACAATGGGTCGAAAGACCTGAGTGCTGCGGGTGACCGCGCCGCCTATGAACAACAACAATAACAACAAGGCCCTACGTACATCTTTACCTTTTAGTATTTTATTATATATATTATCAGAAAGCCCTTTTACCACATTTAGGTGTAGGGCAGTATATTACATTTCATTTCATTTTTAAATTTCTACTATCAATTATATACAAATTTCGCCCATTCCTTCTTATTTCTTGCTAATATTTCTGCATTCGTCCATTTTTTCCCTTTTTTTTAGTATTTCTCCTATTACTCCATCCCAAGTTTGCCTCGGTCTTCCTCTTTTTCTTCTCTTCAGTATTTTTGCCTTCCATATTTGTTTGACAGGTCTTGTACTTTCCATTCTCTCTAGGTGGCTCCACCAACTTAATTGTCGTCTTTCAATGAACTCTAGAGTCGACTGGATTTTTAATTCTTCTCTTATTTTTATGTTTCTCATTCTATCTCTTCTTGTGACTCCTCTGATTCCCCTAAGATATTTCATTTCTACGGCCTGTATTTTGCTCTTCTGCTTTTTCGTTAACACCCATGATTCGCACCCGAATGTCAGAATTGGTCTATAAATTGATTTAAATACATTTATCTTTGTGGTTCTTGATATTTCTCTCTTATATATAAATTTCTTGGTGTAATACAATTTCAGTGTATTTTCTATTCTTTTATTAATTTCTACTTCTAATTTTCCACTGTCCTCTATTTCCACGCCTAAGTATTGAAAAGATTTCACTTGTTCTATTTTAGCACCTTCTAGTTGTATATTTACTTCGTCTTGTTCTTCGCCAACTACCATTACTTTAGTTTTACTTATATTCAGTGTCATTCCATTTTCTTGCAATACTTTATTCCATACTTCTAAATTATTTTGTAGGTCCATTTTGTTCTGTCTAAATATGTTAATTAATATTAAAAAGAACAAATTACATGTAGAACCGATAAAACACAATTATGAGACTAGGAATAAAACAGATGGTATTATTTTGCCAAAGTGTGGAAAATATATAGGACAACGTAGTTGCAATTATCTTGGCCCTAAATTGTATAGATCACTACCAGCTACTATTAAGAATATAGAAAGCTTTGGGTTATATAAGTCTAGAGTAAGGAAGTGGATTTTGGACTCTGAAAGGATATGCTTCCATGATTTAATTAACTTAAAAATCTTCTAGATTTAAAGGAAAAATATAATTTTAATAAAGATTGTCTATACATTAACTCACCTTAACAGTGTCACTTAAATTCGGACTTGAAATATATGTGTAATGTATATTAAAAAATTATAATGTAATGTGTGTGCGCGTTTATATCCATACATGTTGTTCATGGATATATGTATATATCTATTGTCGATGTTGGTATACCTACTCATATAGTTGTCCTGTGTGAATGTTCGGATATAATTTGTGATTGGTTGTTTATTTTTTGTTCGTAGAATTAAGATGTTTCTGGCACATACACATCTATCACGTATAAGCGGTACTAGATAAGTACTGCTTCTGTGATTATTGTTTGTTTGCTTAGAAGCAATTATATTTATTGTATTGAAATATTTACTTATGCAAATAAACATTATTATTATTATTATATTATTTTCACTTGCTGTCATAATTACTATATCGTCTGCAAATGCTCCTTCTGAAATGCCAACATTGCCAACTTTCTGTAAATTTCTATATCCTACATATAGCTTATTTGTCTTTGCAGAACATTTCTTTATAATCTCATCCATGAATATAATAAACAGTAAGGGGCTCAATCCACCTCCCTGTCTCAATCCTTCCTTTGTTGAAAAAGCTTCTGATCTTCTGTTATTACTTATGACGCAGTTAATATTATTCTTGTATATGTTCTGTATAATTCTTATTGTTTTACTGTTAATTCGTCTTCTTTTTAAGATTTCCCATAATTTTTCCCGTGGTACCTTGTCAAAAGCTTTCTCTAGATCTATGAATGCCAGGTATACTGTTTTTTTTTGCTGTTCTGATTTCTCTATTATTTGTTTGACTGTGAATATGTGGTCTTGTATACTTCTGCCCTTCCTAAATCCGCTCTGTGACTCCTCCAGAGTATGTTCTACAATGGCTTTATTTTTCTATCTATAATTTGTTCAAAAATTTTCATAGCAGTACTCAACAGCGTTATGCCCCTGTAGTTATTACAGTTCTTCTTATCCCCTTTCTTATATATTGACAGTATCAGCGCCATTTGCCAGTCCTTTGGTATCTGTTCTGTCTTCCATACTCTGTTATATATCTCGAGAAGCATTTCTGTTCCCTTTTGTCCCATTTTTTTAACCATTTCTGTCGTTATTTTGTCATATCCTGGTGCCTTTCCATTTTTTAGGTTCTTTATTATGTCCTGTAATTCATTTAGAGTTATGCTATCTTCATTGCTTTGTTCGCGTGTTCCTTCTTGTTCATTATTATCGTCTAGTCTTTCGTTTACACATAGTAGCTCTTGAAAATATTCCCTCCATCTGTTCATTATTTCTTTATCTTCTGTTAATAGTTCCCCATTTTTATCTCTAATGTAGCTTGTGTCCTGCCTCTTATCTTTTATCATTGATTTTAATACCCCATAGAATAATTTTTTATTCCCTCTGCTATTTTCTTCCATTTTTTGTCCAAATTCTCTCCACTTTTTTTCCTTTCCTGTTTTTACCAATTCCTTTACCAATTTCCTTTCCTCCTTATATGACTCGTAGTTTTCTGCTGTTCTGTTACCAAGATATTTTTTCCACATAAATTTCTTTCTTTTTATTTTGTCTTTTATGTCTTGTGTCCACCAAGCTGTTTGTTTTCGATTATTACTCTTTCTACTAACTCCACATATTTCTTTGGCTGCACCTATTATTGTATTTTTGAAGAATTCCCAAATTTGCTCTATGCTACAGTTTTCTGAAATTTCTGCGCACCTTTCTATTTTTCTTGTTATTGCCATTTCATATCTTTTCGCTATTTCCATATTCAACAATCTGTAGGATCTTATAGTTTCATATTCCATTATCTTTTTCGGCTCCGTTGTGTTAATATTTATTGTTTCTACTTTCTCTTTAATTTTTGTTACCAGTAAATAGTGGTCGCTACCAATCTCGAATCCCCTTTGAACTTTTGTGTCCATTATATTATTTTTGTTGTTTTTTTCTACTAATATATAATCAATAATTGATTTCTCTCCCCTGCTTTCAACTTCTCTTGTGTACTTATGTATATCTTTATGTTGGAAGAATGTATTAGTTAAGACCAAATTATTCATTACACAAAAATCAAGCATTCTCCTACCATTACTATTTCTGGTATTTTCTCCATGTTCTCCAATCACTGTATTATATGTTTCATTCTTTTTACCGACCCTGCTGTTAAAATCTCCTGCTATATAAATTTTTCCTTTTGCTTCTTCCGTTTTTATCATTAGCTCATCCCAAAATTGGTCCTTATTGCTTGCTGTGTCATCTTCGTTAGGTCCATAGTGCTCCTTCAGTGCCACAACCAGTATTCGTTCTGAGCACGCATTCCAATTGTAAATTTGGTCTGCTATTTTTTTGTGTACTAAACAACCGACCCCTGCTGCAGCTCTTACGCTTTCTTTAACTCCACTGTATATCAGCACATGGTCTTTCTCCGTTTGCAACGTTCCCTGTTCCTTCCTCTTTGTTTCCGTTATGGCCATTATATCCAATCCTGTTTCTTCAAACTCTTCTTCTAGCTCTTTTTCCTTTCCTTGTAAACTTCTAATATTCCATGTTCCAATTTTCCATATCCTCTCTTCGGTTTGCTTAGTATTCTTAGATTCCCTTTCTTTTTCTACTCTTAATCCATTTCCTTGCCGTGTCGTTACCCTTTTATCTTTCCTGTCTTTTATAGTAATTAGTTTTTTGGCGGTGTTATTTCTAGTAATCCCTTTTCTTCATTCCATTTATGTTCCTGGCTGTCTATAGTTATTTTAAGGAAACCTATTTTTATTTGCTTCCCTTTTTTCTTTTCCTCTTGGCCTATTTTTCTGATTTTTCCCTGTATTTCTCTTTCTTTCTTTGTCAAATCATCATTAATATATATTATTTCTCCCCTCGTATTTTTTAATTTACTTTTATTTTTCATTATATTCACCTTCTCATTCCTATTTTGTAGTTCTATCAGACATGTTTTGTTTCCTATTTTCTTAACTGCGTTCATCTTCACTTCTATTTCCAATCGCGTTTCTATTAGGTTTTTCATTCCTTCCATTAGAGAGTTCTGTTCTGTATTATCTATTGTTATTCCATGTACTATAACATTATTTCTTCTTTTTCCTCTTTCTATTGTTTCTAATCTTTTGTTTATCTTAATTATCTCATTTTTCAGTTCCTCATTTTCTTTTTTTGTCTTTTCATTTTCTACTTTTAGTGCTCTTATCTCTTCTTTATACTCTCTTTGATTTTCCTTAATCTCAGTTACTTCTTGCATTAGCTTTTGCATCATTTCCATTATTTTCTCCAATTTATCTTCTGATTTTTTTGTTTTGTCTAGTGAGCGTGATACTTTTTTGCTTTTTGCAAACACTTCTTCCCCCGGTTCTCTTTTCCTTTTCCCCTCATCAGTAGAATAATCAGAGCCGCCCTCACTCATCTTTCCTATACTTACTTCTCACAATTTATTTGAGTACGAACCTGTTCTAGCCTACCTTTCTTGCCTGAGAATTTATATCGGCGATATCACCGCGGCAAAAACTTATCCACTGCGATAAGAATTTCGCTCGGGTCGACCCCTCGGAAGCTTGATTCTTCTCAGTATTTCTAATTATTCTTTAAAAATCTTACCTTAGCTTTTAATTTTATTTTATAATACACACTACTATAAACGTATTTATTTCACTTACTAACTTATAACAGTTACATACTTTAATTTTATCGAGCTCGAAACCGTTTAATTTCGGAGCTATCCACACCGCGTGAAATGCGAAACTCGAAAAGTATTTATTTACTTAGTATTTTATTAATATTTTTAAAGTAACAGTGGATAACAATGTTTACGGTTGTTGATATAAAACATTAACATTATTTTCATGCTCTACGCGAAACAAAGCAGATATATATTTTGGCATTGATCTTTAAGTTTGGTCGATAATTTTTTCTTTACTCTGTAGGTACAAAAACGAACGGTATTGAATATAAAACATTTTTTGTGCAATATTCAAAACTTTTCGAAAAGTTACTCGAAGGATGTGCTAAACTGCAACCTCCGTACTGTCTTTCCCGAATTAAAATATTTTATGGTATTTCATTACTGGCACACATTCTGTCCATACAATTTTGACATTTATTATTCTTTAAAATTTGTTTAGCCACAAAGCCAGCTGCATACGCTTATATATATTCTTCAAGAAAACATGATTTAAACCTATTGAAACTCGGGAAAAACAGATTCGTGTACCTGTGGTACATCAAACAGAATATTTTGTTGCTCTGCAACAATGATCGTACATTATCGAGAATGCCTACAAATTCATCCATCTCACAGTTGGAACCAACTGAACATAAAGAGACTAAATTATTTTTATTTTATTTTATTTTAATGGTACATCTCACAAACACACAAGGTAATTACATCTAAGAGGACTGAAGTAGACTTAAAAACTAACAGATTAAAAACTAGACTTATACAATAAGAGACTAGGGTGAACGCACCGGTTTTGGCCACTGCACCATTTGAGGCCACTTTAAAATTTAGAAGCTTATATTTAAGAATCTCATAGCCTGTCTCGATTGTGCTGCCATCTAAAATTATTTTTGAATACTTAACTTTGATCTCGCCAAATATCCACTGAGTACAAAAATTCAATATGTCGTCAAAGTGATTTTAGTTTGTGCATGTGCCAGTTTCTTACATCGCCTAAAGAAAATTTTAAGGAAGTGCAGTAAGTAGAACATGGTTTTTTGCCACTATTACATTCTTTTTTGTATTTTTTATATATTTTTATGTTTGAATATACTTAAAATTCGATGATTAAATACTGTTTCTGTGGTTTAGAACAAAAGTTTCCGTTATATTTAAGTGGCCACAAATGGGTATTTAGGTAATTCAAAATCTATTTCTCGCCACCAAAGTGGCGACAACTGGTTTTAATGAAAACCCATTTTTGGCCACCACTGATAGAATACTTAAGTACCTATGAAAAGATTTCCAAAATAGGTAGGTAATTACAAACATTATTTTAGGTAGATGGCAAAAAATCCAAAAAGAAAATTATTCCAATACAAGGAAGCAGATTTAAAAAATGCATTATTGGCCATTAAAAATGGTATGAAGGTGAAGACAGCCTCAGAACATTTCAAAGTACCAAGAACTACTTTACGAAATAAATTGAAAGGTTATTGTCCGGAGTCGTTTGGAAAAGTAGGACCGAAATGTGTTCTGGGTGAGAATATTGAGAACAGTTTGGTAAAGTGGATAAAAGACTGCGCAAAATCAGGGTTTCCTGTCGAAAGAAGAAGAAAAGGAAAAGAAAGAAGAGCTAAAAAAGATGAGAAAAATAGCGAAGGAACAAAGTAAACGAAAAAAAATGGAAAATTGTACGCAAATGAATCATAAAAAAATTGCAAAATTAAACTCGGATGAAAGTATATCATTATCAGAAAATGACAAGGAAAACAAAAATCAAGAAGAGAATCTGAACATAACTGAAAAAAGGGATATAAAACCGGGATTATACGTTATTGTAAAGTATGATGGGAAGTATTATCCTGGAAAGGTAATTAAAACCATCCAACCCATAAATGAATTTGTAATTTCCACAATGGAAAAGAGTGGTCTCAAGGACTGGAAATGGCCCGAAGAGAAAGATGAGATTACTTACACAGAAGAAGACGTGATTTGTGTCATTAAAGAACCATTGCTAAAAACGCAGAGAGGAGCGTACAACGTTCCAGAAATGGAAAATTTTGATGAATTTACACTATTTTAAATTATTTTTATAACACAGACAAAAATATTGCATATTTTATTTTAAGTCATTAGTCCCTTAAGATTAAATATGTGATATTTTTGTCTGTGAGTAGGAAAATAAGGAAGATTTTATTTCAAAAATTTATTTATTATTTACTGTTATGTACTACAAAAAGTTTGATTTTGAATAAAAACAAGTTTTATACACATAGTCTTCATTAATGGCCACAACTGGTGTAAATAGTGTCCACAAATGGTGAAAAGGTGGCAACAACTGGTGATATGCTGATTTGGTTTATTTTAATATAATTTTACGTATCCCATCTACTTTTTCATGTTAACTCATTATACTAGTACAATTTAAGTGGGTTTCGAGAAGGATGGGAATAGTTTTGACATGATATTCATGTATAGCAGGAAAAATAGAAATGATGTAAGTTGAAAGTACCAGCAAGTGCTACTAAAGTGGCCACAACCGGTGCGTTCACCCTAACTAGACTTATACGAATTACAAATTCATATTGATAGCTTTAATTGACATATAATAGTAAATATCTAGGTGGGCATCACTAATAAACTTGTTACAATCAAGTAACATATTATTCAGCGGGGAGCAGCTAAACACATCTATATAAAACAACCCTTTGTTTCCTAATCTTAGTCTAATCTTTGGTACAACTAAGCCAATATAATCAACAAAGCAATAGTTTTTGTATTTTATAGTATTAATAACATTATAAATAAATATCGCCGATTTAGTTTCTCTACGTTGTGCAAGTGTCTGAAAATTAAAACTCTCAAGCATTGATCTGTATGACACCAAATAGGAAGACACTTTATTTTTCTAATAATATAAATATCTGAGAAACTTTTTTTGTACTCGTTCAATCATATCACAACCGGAAGCTGATCGTGGTGACCAAATTTCTGAAGCATACTTGAGATGAGGACGAACTAAAGTATTATATAATAAAATAACGGTATCACTGCTTTGGAAGTGTTTTGAGTTCCTTATTACAAAACCCAGGATCCTGTATGCCTCACTAACTGCATCCTCACAATGACCATTAAATCTTAAATCAGATTGCAATGTAACACCGAGATCAACAACAGTATTCTTACGCTGCAATCTTTTACTGTCAATAGAGTAATCATGTTTTATGGGGTACAGCTTCCTTGTAATCGACATGATACTACATTTATTAGTATTCACGATCATATTGTTCTTTTTAAACCACAAAGCAACATTCTCGAGATCCTGTTGCAACCGCAAAGTGTCCATTTGAGATGAAATAGTTCTATAAATTTTGTCATCCGCAAACAGCTGGCATTTTGAAAACTGAATAGAATCAGGTAAATCGTTAATAAAAACATTAAATAAGATGGGGCCCACGTTACTACCTTGTGGTGCCCCTGACGTCACCACTATAGCTCTAGATAAAACACTACCAATTTTAACTGATTGATACCTGGACGCCGAGTAGGATTTTACAAAATTGTATGCTTCCTTTGAAAAGCCAAAACTAATCAGCTTACGCAGTAATATCAAATGGTCAACCTTGTTGAATGCCTTAACACAGTCAGTGTAAACCACATCGAGTTGTTTTCCCTCACTAATGGCCTTTGCAGCATAGTTTGTAAATTCGCAGAGATTAGAGACACTAGACCTTCCTGCAGTAAATCCATGTTGTTCATTACAGATAATATGTTCAGTCAGATCAAGTAGCTTATCACATAGTACTATTTCAAAGATTTTTGCGAGAGGATTAAGCACACTTATAGGCCTATAGTTCTCCACCCGATCTTTCGCACCTGACTTATGAATCGGGCTTATTATAGCCATTTTTAATCTATCCAGAAATTTAATTAATTCTAATGCAGTTTTAATTATATGCATTGTGGGTCGGGGCAGGAAATCAACACATCCCTTGTATATATAGGATGGTACATTAGCACTTCCTGTACTTTTTTTGGATTTTAACTTATTTTTAATGCAATCAGTTACCATATCCTGGGTCACCTTAGAGAACTCAAAGGTACCCCAGTCCATGTCTTCCACCATAAATTATTTACAAGAAACGATTTACTTGAAGATATAAACAAAGAACATGTAGGCTTAGTATCTGGAGAACTATGGGCTCTAACACAAGAAAAAAAGTTGTCAATGGGATCTTGATTAAAACACTGAGGCGCGCAAAGTATTTGAATCCCATAGAAAAAAGTTTAGGTGAAAAATAAATTAAACCCCGTAATGAATTAATCCAATTTCTAATCGAAGGAGTAATCTGTTTGGTGGAAGTAGAAGAGGAAAAATACATAGAATTTAAGGTGGGAAGGCAAGATTGCCAAAATGAGACATGACTTGATTTATGTATTACAACAGTTCGTAAGTCTTTTTCAGAAGATGGATGAATTGAAAACCCCTTAACACTTTCACTATCAAAAAGTGTGTCAAAAAATAACAAACGATTTGCTGTATCGGTAGCTTTAGGATCCAAATAAAATTCAGACTCTGAGGATAGTTAGGTGCTTAGCTTAGCTGCAACATGGATAGCTGTACCTGACTCAAAACTTGGGTACAGTTCTTTACACGCATTTTTTTAAATTTTAGGATACACATATTCGTCGGTGAGCTTTATAAATTACTGTAAGCCCCTTGATTCTTGTCACTTTCATATAATTTAACTACTTGTTTAACTTTCAGAACTCCTTTAATAAAATGTAAATCCTTTCCAAGGAGGCCATTTCGTATACCTTTCATAAGGTGAGGAAAATCGTATAAGTGGATAATTTCCAACTCCTCGATAGGGTATCCCTGATATTGGTTTTCTACATTATTCTGCATTTTCTACATTTCACAAACGCAAACAAACTGGCATTTTCCATTTCCTATGAATACCTTTAGCTAAAAATACTAGAGCATGATTTGCAAAATGGGTACGTCGATCAGCTCCACCAAAATCAACAAAACCTTCTACAGCATCATTTCTTTGATTGTATGACAATCGTGGTTCTAATGATACCTCATCGAACATGAGGACGTAGCATTTATCAATAGATTTTAATTTCAGCACTCTAGTTTCTAAATGGTCAAATATTGCTTGATTAATACCACAGTTAAATGGTATTTTATTCAATAATGATGTTAATACCTTACGAGATGGAAGATTAAATATTGAAGGCAGATACCTGTATCCTCTTCCACTTTGCTTGAATAGAGATAAGGCAAATATTTTATTATCTAATGTATACCTACGACCTCTGGGCTTATATGCTTTATATATATATATATAAAATAGAAAGTCTTCACCTAGTTATTTTAAAATTAGTAAATCTATCATTACAAACTGGCATTATACCAAATAAATCGAAAATAAGTAAAGTTATACCAATAGAAAAAATAAAAAATACAAATGAGTGCACTAATTTTAGGCCGATAAATACACTTCCCCTATTGAAAAAATTCTTGAAATAGCTGTATGTGACTGATTAACGGAATACTTTAATGATACAAACCTTTTTATTCCTTTTCAGTCTGGATTTAAAAAGTGTTATTCGTGTGAAACATCTTTACAGATGACCATATCAAACTGGATTCAAAATATAGATGACAGGTATATTGTTGCTACTTTTCTTGATTTTAAAAGGGCGTTTGAAACTATTGATAGAAATATACTATTAGAATTTGATAGAAAAAACTTAAATCATATGGATTGCATGGCACTGTACTTGCCTGGTTTGAAGATTATTTAAAAAATCGAAAACAAGAAACTATAACGACACCTATTTAGAACCTATTGTTAATAACTTTGGAGTACCACAGGACAGTGTTCTGGGACCAATTTTGTTTATAATTTATTTGAATGATATTGAGTAATTTGGATTTTGTACACCTCTTTGCTGATGATACTCTGTTTGCCACAATGGACACTGACCTCTATAAAGCAGTACATAAAATGAATGAAGACCTTGCAAATATTGAAATATACTTAAGTAATAATAAATTAAAATTAAATATTCAAAAAACTAAAGTAATTATTCTTACAACTAAATATAAATATTCTAAAATTAATTTAAACAATTTTAATACAGATATAGAGTTTGTAAATAAAATAAAATACTTAGGATTTTTACTTAGATAATATTTTAAGCTTCAAAGAACACTTCTCATACATAAAAAATAAGATATTAAGAAAACTGTACTTTTTTCAAGAATATCTAAGAATGTCTATTATGACGAATATTACTGTGTACAGGTCAATTGTTCAACCGCATTTTGAATACTGCTCAAATATTTTGTACTTATTTGACAATAATATGAAAAGACAGCTACAGGTTTTGCAAAACTGAGGGATGAGGATTATTTTAAGGTGTAACAGATATACATATATATATATATATATATATATATATATATATATATGTATATATATATATATATATATATATATATATATATACATATATATATATAGTTATTTGATGCTTGATGCGTTACAATGGATGTTAGTCGAATCTAGACTAAAATATTTTGCATTAATTTTTATACAAAAAATTATTAATAAGCAGTTGCCATCATATTTTGAACCAATTGTAACGTATAATAATGAAATTCATGATCACAATACTAGAAACGCAAATTGTTTATATGTAGCCAGAACTAATAGTTCAAAACCACAGAAAACGTTGTTCTATAAAGGATTTAAGGAATATAATTCTGTCCCACAAGATATAAAAAATTGTGGATCTATAAACGTCTTTAAACGTAAACTTTGTAATTTTCTCAAATAAGTTGGTTTTCTTATTTTGGAAATTTTTATTAATTGTGTAACGTAGTTATTAGTTTCTTGTTGCAAAATCTTATCTTTAGTTATTAAATACTGCTGTGACAGGTGTATATATATTGTGTACTTTGTGTATAGATTAGGTATTTCCTACTTAAATAAATTACTTAGTTACTTACTTACTTATATTTTTGGGTTCTTTCTAACATCATTAAGTTTTTTAGAAGTCCAGAAGATTTACTCAAAAAGTGCAATTTCTTCTTATAAGACATATTTTTTTATTTTTATTTTACATTTTGTATTTAATTGTCATAATTACCTAGCTCTTGCATACAATATTCGGCTTTCGGTGTCAGCTGGCTCTGTCAAGTAACACAACAGAGGTGAAGTAAACCCACTTTTCTTTTAGGAGTGCTAATATCTGAAATATTAACAAATAGTATACATATTAGATTACCAATCTATTTCAAACAAATTATAATGAATATTTTTGTGTTATAACTAAGTGTACCTAGACAACCCTATATATTTCTAATACAATTTTTTGTGAATGATAAATACAAACTTATATATCTTCTTGTAACCTAGGTTAGTATATCCAAAGTGACCAGATGTCCATCGCAAGTAAAATACAGTAATTACTTGTTTAATTTTGAATTTACGGAAGCCATATGAATTAATATTTCTTATAATAAGAATATAAGTTAGAAAGACAATATAATTTAGTTGCTATTATACAAATTCTCTTTCCAACACAATGTTATCGCACACTGTTTTGGATATATCCCCCTTATTATTAAATATAGATCTATTACCCAATATCAGTGTATTATGACAAAATACTCTGTCCAAATCTGTAAACATATACATGATGATCCATTTACAACAACAAAGTTCATAGAAACTTACGGTATAAGCGGAAGTGCTACTACCATTTTTTAAACATTTTTATTGATTAGAGCATGGCCTACTTTGTGGCTAAAGGAATCTCCAATTAGTTTTTACCAAAAAAAACGTCTCGACATTTTTTTATTTAGGACGTGGTTTAAGGAGGAAACATTTTAATAATAATCACACATGCAAGAATAACATGGAATTTTACCAAAATGGCAGGGGCCCCTGGAGCGAGTTTGTATTATTAGAAATACTTCTGCTACACTTGTCACCAAAATAAGTTGTCAAAATTAGTTTATAAGAGTATAGATATAGACAAATACACTCTATTGTTGTGATTATTGTGAAAACAGCTTTTTAAACTTGAACTATTGTTGTGTTGGGGTTATTTTATAATTATCAAGGATCAAGGTGAGTATTTCATTTATTTATTTTTTATAAAAAGCAAATGATAATTCCTAAATGATATAAATAACATTTAAATAAATAAAATTTAATTTTTAATATTCAGATGCCTGGAGGGACAGTATGCAGTGTGGCAATATGTAAGAATAATTCAAAAACTACAAGATAAAAAGGAGAAAATTAGATTTTTTTTTTTTCATATCCAAAAGATGTCAAAATTCAAAAGGAATGGGTTCGTAGATGTTACCGAAAAGATAAATGGAGCTGCGCTAATAAGCGAATATGTAGTACACACTTCAAACCTGAAGATTTTCAAGATGAATTGTAGGCGAGATTATTAAAAATTCAGCCGAAAAAACTGAAAACAGATGTTAACCTTAAATTTTACAAAGAATGTAGCTAATTATTCTTATTTAAATTTGTCATTTTAGTAATCCCTTCATTGTTTTTGGTGCCAAATGAAGAAATTTCCAAGAGATCGAGATGAGTGAATAACAAAGACGCTAAGTGTATTGTTAACAATTTATTGTGCCCAGACTCGCTTGCTGTTTCTCAATAACTAGAGGTGTGTATTGAGGTCTCAGTGAGTGAAAATATCACTAATATATCTGAAGTCCCATCCAACAACAAAGAATTGGATTTGGATATAATGAAAAGAAAATTTGCTGAGTTACAAAAAGAGAATTTAATCCTAAAAGAAAAAATGGAAGAACAGAAGACAAATGAAAAACTTCTGAAATAAATGGTGTCTCAACTAGAGGATGAAAAAAAGAAAAGTAATATTAAATTTGAGGAAAAAGTAAAATTGGAATTTAAAGACCTATTAACAGCAAACCAGGTAGTTAGCCTTAGAAAAAAAGAAAAAAGCTTGATGGACGCAAGAGGAATTGTCAAAAGGTTTTACGCTAAGGTATTTTAGTAAAAGGACATATGTGTACCTAAGAGAAACCTTGCACTATCCTTTACCTGGATTGTCAACATTGCAACAGTGGGCTGCCAATATCAATCTTACAAATGTTCTATTAAATGATGTTCTACGAGTTATGAATGTGACGGGTTAGACAAAATCAGAAAAATTCAAAGTAGCAGTTTTATCCTTCGATGAAATTAAACTGTCATCTGTTTATGAATACCATCAAAAGGAAGATGAAGTAATGGATCCCAACTCATATATGCAAGTTGTAATGGTAAGAAAAATGGAAACAGTCAATTTACATAGGAAACATTGTAATAACAAAACTGCATGAAATACAATATTGGGTAGTTGTTTATACTTCAGATTGCGGGGGCGGAAATCAAGGGTTGTGGAAAGAAATGTTCAAAGTAGGTCTTTGAATGCAGTTTGCACCTAAATGGTCAAGCTGAACTAAATTTGCCATATGGTGATGAGTCCTCAGAAAGTGACCCCGAAGATATTTTTCTTCAAGATTTACGATCTAGGTTACAGCAACATAAAAAATGCCAGACATACAAATGAGTAAAAAGTGATATAAAAAGGAGGTGACAATGAAAAATTGGATGAAGAAAGCCATTTTACTAAAATGAGGCCATTGATATCTGCTCTCAACAAGACTTCAGGATCATGCGCCACATAATGACAATCACAGTGTGTGGATGAGGTGATGGAGCCTTACTTTGGGAGGCATCCATGTAAACAAACAATTTATCCGTAATAAACCAATCAGGTATGGCTATAAATTTTGGATATGGTGCACAAATTACTGATAGGTACATTATTTGGATGGAACCTTACCAAGGCGCTAACAGCAACATAAAGAAACAGTAGAGATTTTGAACTAGGTTCATCGATCGCATTAGAATATGCAGACATTTTATTGTCTTTGGGAAATTATCCATACCAATATCCGCAAGATGGCGCAGGAGTAAGTTTACACCTGCTGTTGCTGCTGCTAGAGTTACAATTTAAGTGATGTTTAAAAGTCCAGTTATTATTAATTAGTGTCACAAGGGTTACATGAAGTTACAGAAGGAAAGTGCAATATAGCAGTGCCTGTTTCACAGAATAAGTAAGCAGAACTTATTAAGTACACCTACCTCCATTTTTGTACGGGTTTACCGCAGCCATTTCTACAATGAAAAGGCAGATATAGAGGAAATAAAAAACCTCATTGTAGAATAACTGCAAACAATTTTAAGTGAAGAATTTCTGAAAGGGTTTGCTGATAATGTCTTAAAAAAAAAATCTGAAAAGTTTGAAAATAAACTTAGGGAGCAAGAAGAGAATATTGTAAAACTTGGTAAAGAGGTGGATGATATGAAAAAGGCTAACAAAATCTTAGAAAGTATGATTCTAGCTAGACCTGCGCTAGACAAGCGTACTTAATTGAAAGATCTAAAGAGATCTATTCTTTTCTCTAAAAGATTTTTTAAATACATCTACACATCTACAAGCCACTCCTATCAAAATTTTTTAAAATAGTTGAAAAACTCAAGATATATACATTTTAAACCCATAGTAACCTATACATTTGAATTCAGAATTTAATGAAGAATTACAAAATGTTATACTTAATATATAGGGCGTAGCATTAAAAAAAATGGGTTATATTCAGTGATCGAAATGTAAACCGTAAAGATACCATGTAGATGTCAACGTCAACACAATTTTAAACATGTGTTTTATTTACACAAATCAAAGTAAGCATGAGCGATATACTGAACTTTGACACAGGTATCAATCACACTAGATATATAATATGTTTCTTTTATTTCTTCATCTGTTGTTTTGTGTCAAGCTAGTCTTCACATTTATGTTGGACTTGACACTGCCACTTTCTATAAAGATTGCCGAGTACTTGGGCCCTAGCAATCACAAGAGCTAGTAGGTACTACAAAAAAAAAAAAAAAAATTACTTTCATAGGAATTTAATTACGTAAAATACAATAAAAGTAAGTCTAATTAATATTCTTATGTACATTCATATGCTTCTTTAGGTATGATTTTTCTAAAAATCCTTTATTACATATAGGACAAATATGACATCTATCACCTTTATGTATCCTTTCATGTACTTGTAAATTGTATAGATTATTAAAAGCTTTTGCACATATGCTACATACAAAAGGTTTTAACCCTGAATGAACTAGAAGATGCTGTCTTAATTGGGGTTTCGATGCAAACCGTTTATCACACTGGTTACAGGGGTAAGGTTTCTCTCCAGTATGTCTCATCATATGGTTGTAAATATTGGAAACGTAATTTCCACAAACAGAACATAAAGTTTTTGTACTTTTAAGTTTATGATTATTTCTAATATGATTATACAGTCCACTAGACCGTTTGAAGACTTTGTCACATGTTTTACAGGGATATTTATTATTAACTGCTTGTTCAATTGGTATCGGTACACACATATGACTTTTTAAAGATTCTTTATCTTTGAAGGTTTTTAAACAGTGATTGCACTTGCAAACTTTATATTTTACAGAGTATGATACATTTTCAGTATGAATAATCTGATGTCGGTGAAGATGTTCGGGATTAGAAAATCTTTTTAAACAGTAACTGCATTCATGAGGCAATTCATTATTGGTATGTGTCAACATATGGCAATCATAATTCCTTTTAATTACAAAGCCTTTTCCACACTGACTACATTTATATGGATATTCCTTTAAATGTTTCACCCGATGAGTATTTAAATGATTTAATTTTCTAAAGACTCTATCACACTTATCACATTTAAATTCGTCCTCTTTTCTATGATTATCTACATGTATTCTAAATTGTTGTGCAGGAAAATCTTTGTTACAAAATGGACATTTATGTAAAATTTCTGTTTGATTAAAAACAGAAACAGTATATCGACGACTTGCAAAGAATTTAACATTTTTTTTTACTTTTGGTATGCTTAAATATTTTTTTAGTGCTTTATGACTGTGGGCATGTTGTCTTAATTCTGCAGCAGGAAACTCCATTGGGCAAATAGGACATGGATACGAATGTGGTATTTCTATTGAATATTCTAACCAAGTGTTTCCTATTCCATGTTGTATTTCATTATCCTGTTTATTTACTTGTTTTGTCTGTTTATAATTCTCTATATTTCCAGTTCTATTGTTAATATTTTCTTCAATTACATTATTTTCCAAATCTGAATTAATATCATCATTAGAATCACTTTCTATAGGTATAAACTGTTTTTGATCAACAATAGTAGATAAATATCGTTTTAAAATAGCAGTTGATTTTTCAAATTTTATTTTAAATACAAAAGCTGATTTTAGTAAATCCATACATTTAAGGCATATTTGAACAGGAAGACCATTTTCGTTTTGCATCTGAAAAATAAAATTTTATGATAATAATGTCCTAATAAAATTTAATAATATATGGTAATAACAAGGATATGGTCTTCCGGGACTTAATAAAGTACTTTCTACATTGATGAGCTTTCGAAAATTTGTAAATTCTTATATTACAGTTCTTAAAAAATACTATACTAACAATGTATGTAAGATTAATAGTAGTACTTTAATATAGGTATACTTAATATAATAATAATATACTTTAGTATATTAGGTATAAAAACATACAGATTATTTATAATTGTCGAAAATTTCTTTTATAATTGTGTTTTTGTATCTAATTTACTACAATTAATGTCACATGCATTGTAACATTTTTTTTAAGAATTGTAATATAAGAATTTTTTTAAAATTATGTTTATATACATACACACTCGCACGCGCATCCACGCGCGCACGCACACACATAGAAGCATATTTTTCTTTCTATTCTAAATTTCGAGACCTTTTTCCAGAAACTACAATATGTTGCGAAACATTACTTGAGAATTCACACACACGCAAATGAAAATGTCAACCAGTTCATTATTAATCCTTTATTATAAGTTTTAAAAGATTTTTGTTTCATATGCACAATTGCATTAACAATAATTATCTGTTTTAAAAACAGATTCATGTGTGTAAAAAAACTGTGAAAAAAGGTAAATTAACTGTTTACTTATGATAAATAATTTTTTATTCATCCTTATTAACGTTTGCAGTGGTTTGTCTAATTCACTTGTCTTGGGGACCTTCAATTCCTGTTTGGTTTTTAGATTTTAAATATGTTATAATAATTATTTAGATTATATTTTTTTACTTCTATTAGTGATATTGTTAATATATTATAGTTGAGTGCCTCAAGAAGAGAAAATATTATATGTATCCTGGAAAGTTTGAACAGAAAAAAAGGAATATGCTTATAAATTTCACTACTCACGACTGCTTTACCCAATTCAAATTCAAAATTCCTACTTAACTAGCCAGTTGAGATAATATTCATAAATATACAGTGTGATAGAAATTTGACTGCCATTATTTTAATAGGCAATAGTATACATCAAAATAAACAGAAATACCTTTTGACGTGTATCCTAAACAAACAAGAAAAAAAATTATCAAAATCATCTAACTTGGATGAAGTGGAAAAGTTCAATTAATTAAGAGACTAACATAATTTAATATAATACCATAAAATGCAATATTTACTATTTTTGAATTATTTTATTAAAGCTAACAATAAACAAATTGAAAGTAGTAAACATTGCATTTTAGGAGGTTGTTGATGTTGAGGTGCCTCAATTAACTGAACTTTTGCATATGAAATTGGAGATTTTAATACATTTTTTCTTAAAAATTGTTGCATTTATGACCCACGTCGTATAAAGTTTTTTGCTTATATATAGGTATACTGCCCTTTCAAAATAATGGTAGTTAATTTTCTAACACAGTGTCTATTGAAGTTGGCTGCATATGTAAAAATGGTTTATTATTAGTTTTCCAAAAAAATGTCACTGTTTATAAAAAGTCTGTTTTCTAAGATAATAATATTAAAATATTCATATTATTTATTATATTATATGAAATCTTTTTTTTGTTTTATTTAGCTCAAAAATGCATTTTTTTTTATATATCTTGAGTGCATTTTAATTTTTATACCTATTTTTATCAATGTTTTTCTCTTTGTTTTTTTTTAATAAAAATATATTTCAATTTTCTTGCATTTTTATTTAAAAAAACCACACATTTAAAAAACAGTGTTCTAAACAAGTTTTAAACAGTTTAAAACAAATCTGTTTAAAACCCTATACGCTGTTTTAAACATGTTTAAAACAAATGTTTAAAACATAACAACCCTGGTCATGTCCTTTCCAAAACAAAATAATACCTTAAAATAAAATTACTATACGTACCTATAATAGGTATAATTTTATTTGAAAGTATTATTTTGTTAGGAAAGGACATGACATGGTTTCATAAAATATTGATTTACTCTGTAACGATGTATTTTGTGAAAAAAATGTAAGTATACTTTTTGTAGAAAAATGTTGGGATATCGACATATCGTATTATTTTAAACGTCAGTGGCGTTAACGTATATTTTTTAGAAAAGGGGTCTCAAGAGTTCAGGTTGCAAGCAAATGACTATTCCCATCGAGCTGAAATTTTTGGTTTTTTAACTTTAACGCCTTGTATTTCGTAAACGGTACAGATTTGGAAATAAGTTTATATGACAAAGTCCCATTATTTTTACTGGTTTTATGCTTTCCCGAATTTTTTCAGCATAAAACTGGGACACCCTATACACAGTTTGGCTTAGGTATAGGGTATGCTACATGTCTCCGACTGAAACCATGCCAAAACCAACTTTTTCGTACCATGCAAAATGCAGGGCATTTTATATAAATTAAGAAGGTTAGTTGCTGTACAGAAGTATTTGAAAACCATGTATACCCTTCAATATAAAAAAGCGCAGAGAATCGTTGAAAACAATTTCTTCACAAATACCAAATAATTACCATGTTAAAAAAATTAAAGGTTCTATAGAAGAAATATACATACAAACCAAGCTAAAAACTCGGCCTGTATAAAAATGTAGGTATCTCATTGAATATTGTATCTATTACGGTATATTTGCATACTACACTGCATTTAATAATTTGATATAATTCTTACAGAATAAGTAAACTAATGAAAGAAAATTATTTTCTATAGTCATCTGAATGTGTATACATATGCCTATTTATCTCTCATTCCATAGGTACCTACATAATACATGTAATGGAATATTTCACTCTCGTAACTTGTACAGGTTATTCACTCTCCTGAAGGCACCACAGTGGAATTGTGTGGTAAAATTTCATGTAATTCTAACGAATTTCGTGAAATTTTCGTAATTTCGACGTTTTTTTAATTCATACTTCATCTGTTACTTTTTTTTCTATTAAAACACTAGGTACTTCTCATCTCTATTTGTAAGATTTCTCAATTATTGTACATCTCTATATCGTACCAGACCCAAAGAAATGTTTTAATGTAAATTAAAATGCCTACAGTATATAAATAAATACAGGTGCCCTGCGTTTATAAACTACCTAATTTAAAACCATTGGATCACATCCGTATTAATACCAATAAATCAATTTTATAATCTAGACATAGCAAACTTACTATTTCTGACGTTAGCTGCACTAGAATATCTGGAATACTAGTAGGTACTATATTTTCATCTTCAAATTCTATATTAGTAAACAAAGAAAATAGGTTAGTTTTCTGTTCTAAACAAATTCTACAGATTTTCTTGATATTGTTAGGACTTATAATAACTGATTTTATTAAGCTCATTTTAAAGTTATTCAAATATCAAACGAGAGCCCTCACAGTTTTAACATATCAAAAACGATTTAAAATCTTTCCTTTTTTTTATTTGTCACCACAGAATATCAATGAAATGAATATCAACGAATCGAATGCATAGCAAATAGCAAACTTCAATGGGATTGATATCCTAGATTCATGATAGAATAATGTATCATGTCCTAGATTTACTTAATTTAACCAAGAGAGTTGGAATAGAAGTCAGCTTCCGTAACCATTAGATATAAACTAGAGTTTAGCACTATATCTTTTGTCCTTTGGTGTTGTCCGCTTATGGGCTAACATAGGAAATACATCAGAGTAATAAATAAAGGGGAGACCGCATTCCCTATTTCAAAGCACAATGTAAACATGTAACCTCAACCTACTGGATGTTGATAAAAAACAATACATAATGAACACACGATGGTCCCTGATACAGTGGCGTATCAAGCTGTATCACGGAAATGCTTACAATATACATAATTATACTTTGATAAATTAGTGTCACATTCAGATTTTAGCCACACTGCTCTTATCTCAGGATCTTGGGGATATTCTATAAACACAAAGCTAGTACTAGTATTCAGATAAACATAACAATTTAACAAATACGACACGTTACACCTTTGCTGTAAGAACACCCATGGAAACAATGTCAAACTTACTTGTGAAAAGAAATAGCACTTATTTGGCCCTTTTCTTGAAATTTCTGGCATATTATACACCACTTCAGCAGTTTTATTAAAAGTTAAGTTCAAAAACACAGTTTAAGAACACATAAAACACTCGGCTTGACCAATTTTGATTTCAAAATAATGGCGTCACTTGCTATATTAGGTTAATACTAGGCAATGTTGCCACTTCCGGCGCTTAATATCGCTAGAAATTTCAATAATGTATTGATTGATATGGAGAGCCTATAATTATAACACAAGTCACAAAAAAAATAGTGTCGTAGCCTTAAACATATTACAATGTAACTAATTTGTAAATTGATTAAGGTCAAGAATGTGGTAGATCTTTGCAAGTTAATCAATGAATATGACGGCTGTACCTAGCTATAAAGATAAAAATGTAACTTCGGCATCAATGTCAAGGACGTTTCAGGGACCAGATGTTTGTAAATACATTTACATCAAGGCTTCACTTTAGAATGTAAATAACGGTCTCCCCTTTATTTATTACTCTGATGGAAATACGCAATATATATTTGTGCATTTCTCACATTTCCATTCCCCAGTTTTTATTTCTATGATTGTTAACAACGGTGAAAAGTTAAAATCTTGTCTTTTTATCTATGGTTAAAAATTCACAAGATTTAGGTTGTGTTCCGATATTAAACTTGGTTACCCAAATTCCCGGTTAAGCGTTCTATTTAGAGTCCTATATAAAGAATAGGACTCTAGTTCTATTATCCGACCAAATATTATATAGACAAATTATAGCAACACAGTTTTGTGACCAACAATATTTAAAACAGTGATGGGTTTTTAGCCACTAATTATATATTTAGCCAATGCTGATTATATAACTAACATTTAGCCGGCTAAAAATATTATAATTAGCCGTTATCATAATATACATTGTTTTTTAATTTTTGACACATCAGAATAACTTTTTCGCAATTACTAATGAAACATCTATTCATATACCCACCTATTAGATAGGTAAGTAAGCATAATAGGTATATTTTTAGGTCATTATATTATAAGTCATAGATAAGTATAAATTAAATCTAGAGGTAATTAAATACATCAAAAATAAAAATTATCATACAAATTAAAAAATAAAAAATAAAACATTAAATTAAATTAAAAAAATTAATAAAAGTTCCAATATATCGCTCTATGAGGCAATTATTGCCATTGTCACTATAATATTTAGCCTGCTAATTTTCAAAGGATTTTTAGCCGACGGATAATTATCGATAATTATCCGGTTAATTAAAACGGATAATTATCCGGCACATCACTGATTTAAAACAAAAGATTTTTGTTTACATTAGTGCCCAAGCATTTAGTCCAATCAAAAAAATGCCATTTGAATTTACCGCCTAAATTGTTAGAGATTTTGTGACTGCCACCAATGGGCGTGGTTTACAAAGGTAAGTAGCCATGCATAAACGTAGAATCGGCGATCGCGAAAGGGATCGTCAATGATTTTACAATTGTTTTTTAATAGTAAATATTATACACATATGTGTATAAATTGTTGTTCTTGAACAGTGATGTGCCGGATAATTATCCGTTTATAATTAACCGGATAATTATCGATAATTATCCGTCGGCTAAATATCCTTTCAAAATTAGTAGGCTAAATATTATAGTGCCAGTGGTAATAATGGCCTCATAGGGAGATATATTGGAACTTCTATTTAGTTTTTTTAATTTAATTTAGTTTGTTTTATTTTTTATTTTTTAATTTGTATGATTATTTTTATTTTTGATGTACTTAATTAAATGATGAGGAATAATATTATAAAATAAAACACAAAATAATCGCTACCTCTAAATTTAATTTCTCCTTATCTATATGACCTAATAATATAATACCTATTACGCTTATCCATAGATTAGAAAAGGTAGTACGCTTACCTAACCTAATGGGTAGGTATAGATATATTTTATTGATAATTGCGAAAAAGTTATTCTGCATGTGTCAAAAATTAAAAAACAATGTACCTACATTCTGTTCACGGCTAATTATAATATTTTTAGCCGGCTAAATGCTAGTTATATATAATTAGCATTGGCTAAATATATAATTAGCGGCTAAAAACCCATCACTGTTCCCAGCAAACATTGAATATTACAGATATATAACTCCAGAGTAACAGATTATAATCCCAAATGTACATACATATTATATAAATGTTATTATTTGTTATAACATAACATAAATATAGTATAATTATATATGTTGTTACAATTGGTTGGTACGATCTATTTATATAACTTTCTCGTAACATCCATTGTTTAATTGATATAACAGTGTTATATAAAATCCTATGTTGTTAATATATTAGTTATATTGCATTTAAAAAACGTGTTATTGCAACATGTTTCAGCTTCAGCGTATACGCTCCATTAGTGATGACGTAGCGCCAGCCATTTTGTTCTGGTAGGTCACGGTTCATTATCCAAACAAAGCCCGATTAATAAGGCAAATTTACAGAAAAGTGCTATTTTGACGTTATTTGAAGATTTTAAGGGGAAAAAACATCGAAAACGGTAAGAGTGCGGTAAATGTACCCTATAAACGCATTCATGCAAGACAGATGGGTAATAATAACTGAAATATTAATACAATCTAAATTTAACATAACCTCACTTTATATAGTTTATTGTAAAAATAACTTTATTTAATGATTTTTACAGTACCAATCTTTCATTCGCCATGGTTATGTGCTGGGCTCCGGATTGCAAGCACTACAATCAACGAGAAACTTGTAGATTTTTTATATTTCCGAAGGACCCTAAGGAACGCAACCGTTGGAAAAACTTGTGAGGTAGGTTTGAAATATACCTTTTAATTTTGGATAGATAACTGTTTAAATGTTTAATATAAATATATTGTATATTATGACAGACGTAGCGACGAACCTGGACCTGGTGCATTTTTATGCAGTTGTCATTTCCGTGATGGTAAAAGGGAAAATGGCCCTGAAATCTTCTTGCACAATGTGACAAAGAAATTCACTTATACAAGTCCTGAAAAGAGAAAAAGAAGAGAGCAGAGAGTGGTAGTTTAGGAGCATCTGGAAGGCCTACCAGCAAAGCGTCGACAAGAAGGTTATTTTGAACCAGATGTGTCATTTCCACCATCTGAAATGGAAATGTGAGTGATATTTATGTCAAATATGTATACGTTATACAGATTTCATTGCGTTGACTGCTAAATAAATACAGTGCAATAATAATTACTTGTCATAACGAATGATTAAAAACTAGGTTGGTCGATTAAATCGAGTTTTTAACCTGGATTAAGAAGCCTGGATTCACTTGTAAATGAAACGAAAATAAAATAAAAATTCAACTGGTATATATTTGTTTATTTGTGAATGTATCTGACCATCAGAAATATGATATTCTAAGAAATTCTGCTTGCTACATATTTGCTAATCTCATTGATGCATATCATTTGTTAAACTACAGCAGTTAATTACGTAAGCAGACCGCAAAGTAATTCTTTGCTGGTAATTTCTGAAAGCCTATAAGTACCAGGATCTGGACCATCCAAATGTTTAAAGTTTAGTTCTTAACTATCCGTTCCGTTCCAATCAGGAGAAGTATATTGAACAACAATGTTCATTCATTGCTTCTCCCGATTGGTTTAACGCATTAACTTATAGCTGTGAACAAAGTATATTTTGCTTTTATGATACTGGTTTACGCTGCTATCCGGGTTGATTTTGTTGATATCTTATTATAATAGCGATATTGGTCTGACTGAATTTGAAGTTTATTGAATTAATCTACTTATTTTTTCTAGATTCATTGTGTCTACATACAGCAGAAATTTAATTGATCTGGAGAAAATAAGTAGGATGATGCAATAAATTTCGAGTTTCATGTCTACAAATATTGCTATCGTAACAAGATACAAGCAGAAACGACCTAGTAATCTGATTTATATATTAGTAATGCAACATTTACCAAAAAATGTTATACTTATGTTATATAACACTAATAAAATGTTATATATCTGCTACGATACTTCTATTATAACTTGTTATATAAATGTTACATAAGACCTCAGTTACTCTGAGTATGAAATAGTAACATTATATAACCATGCCGTATCAATACTGTTATGTTGACACTGCATATTCTGTTACCTCAGAAATTAGCAAATTGCATAACAGATATATAACATCAATAGAACAATGTTTGCTGGGTTCTTGAATATGTAAATCTTAAACTTTGTATTTACTAAAATAAAATATTCTAATTTGTACTTTTAGTTTTATAATTATTATTTTCACCCCTCAAAACATAGCCGCCCCTGCCGTTGGGCATTGTGACAGGAAATTTCTTTAAATTGTGGTTGTGTTTTTTGTTACTCTTGGACACGATTATTTTATATACTGACAAATAGGCAATTACTTATCTATACGCGATTCATTTTAAGATCGTAGCGCCAAAATGGCAGTAACCTATACTAACCTACGTTCACTGACACTGACGTTTGAAATTTTATTCATCAAAGATTTGTTGTCGAGAACTTTAAACCAGGTAAAAAGCTTGTAAAACTATTTTGAAAGGGGTAAGTAGTGATATAAAATTAAAATAGATTTCAATATTTTTCGAGCGTTCAATCTGAAAATGAAACTTAACCTCAAAATATGTCAATTCTTTATTGGACATACGGCATACATACCTTTATGGGAATAGTTATTCTTAGAGAAAATTAAAGAGCACACACTCTACTTTGCGTTCTTTAGCTTCTTTATCCATACATGTGTCCTGTAATTCTGTAATGCTCAACTTATAGTTTCCGCGATAGCTCCAGATTTTCCCGCTTTTGGGAAAGCATGAAACTGATCTCGAGGTTTTTCTTTTTCCAAGAGGAACAATGACGCTCACAACAATAATGATTCATATCTAATCAAAGCAATTAACTAATATAACAACGGATATTTCAAAATTTGTTAGTTAGTTGTGCGTGCCGCCGATAGGTAGCGTATTGCTTAGCAAGAATCGCGTATTGGAGGTTCCATTAAATAAAAATTCCTGAAAATTGTTTAATTTTGGAACTATGGTCACCTGAAAAAGGTTAACTAAACGTCAAAATATTGACCATGCTCTGGGAGTGGTGAATTGGTCAACCGAAGAGTTAACAGGTTAGGTTTTAGCGTTGAGAGAAGAAAAATCCATTCTCTCAACGATTTTAATTATATTTTGTTTAGATGGTGGGTGGTGTTCTTGCGTTAACAGTTATAAGAAATATTTATAAATTCTACTTTTCTGTATTGTATTCTCTAGTCCACTTGACCAAGTCGACTGAAAGCTACACTTATATCTACTTATATTTTACTATATAATATACCAAATTATCTGCCGTTTCATTTATTTTTTGACTGGAGACTAGAGTAATAGTTAAGTACTGAATATGAAGGTATTTAAGGTTGAATGAATCCCAATAAAAACAATTCATCATCCATCTTGATTAACCAGCCAGTTCCTTTATTACACATTTTTCAGGTTTACCAATATTTCGGTTAACCGAAATCCTGGTTGGTCTCGGATAATATCGGAACACAACCTTACATATCCGACCAAATATTATATAGACAAATTATAGCAACACAGTTTTGTGACCAACAATATTTAAAACAATAGCTTTTTGTTTACAATGGGCGCATTCAGGGAAACATAGCACTTCAGCGCTTCAGCGCTTTACCGCTTCACGTTCCCTGAATCGACATTTAAGCGCAGTCATTACAGTAGTGATATTGGAACTATTCAGCGATCCAGCGGAAAAAATATATGCTTTACCGCTTTAATACAGCGCTGCAGCTATTTTCATAAAGCGCTGAAGCGCTGCGGTTCCGTGAATGCGCCCATTGGTGCCCAAGCATTTGGTCCAATCAAAAAATGCCATTTTAATTTACCGCCCAAATTGTTGGGGATTTTGCGCCTGTCACTAATGGGCGTGGTTTACAAGGTAAGTAACCAGGCATACACGTAGAATCGGTGATCGCGAGAGGGATCGTCAATGATTTTACAATTGTTTTTTAATAGTAAATATTAAATACTATTATAAATAGTGTAGTAAATATTATATACATATGTGTATACATTTTTGTTCTTGAATATGCAAATCTTAAACTTTATATTTACTAAAATAAAATATACTAATTTGTACTTTTAGTTTTATAATTATTATTTTCACCCCTTAAAACATATAACCGCCCATGCCGTTGGGCACTGTGACAGGAAAGTTCATGAAATTGTGGTTGTGTTTTTTGTAATTCTTGGAAACGACTATTGTATATACTGACAAATAGGCAATTACTTATCTATACTCATTTGATCGGAGATTTACATGAATACATGATACAACAACACTGTGCGGTGGTACTCTGCGTCACGATAGAATTCTATATATCGCCACGAAGCGAGAGTTTGGTACTCTGCATTTAGTTATCTACTTTTTCCCCTTACCCCGCACTGCAATAGCGATCGCTTTCTGGCGATGGCTCGAGAGGTGTAGCTATTGAAACAGAAAATATCGTCTTCCGCTAAGCGCGCTTGAGAGTAAGTGAGATAGTCACAACCGTAAAATTTAGTGGTGGAGATTCCCAAGTTTATGATTTTAAACAGCTGTGGCGGGAAGCAATATAATAATTTTTATTATCGCAAAACAATTATAATATCATTCGTTGTGGATAGATGAATTTCTAGCATTTTTTTTGTTTGTAATTATTATTGTTTTTATAAAAATGCGTAAGAGAAGAGTAGAGCACTGGAATTTATTTTTAGCTATATCTGAGGAAAATTCTCATTTAATTACTTATATAGGTACAAAGGACCGGTGGCAGAGACAATTTAAATATTCTTTGGTAGTCTGTTGCCACTATAGACTAAACAGTCTTGGGTTCGGAGAAAAAACTATTAAAGAATGGAAAAAGGTTTGCATGAATAAGTACTTAAACACTAATAAGTAAGTATAGGTACGTAAATTTAGCTTTTCAGTTATCATTCATTAATTATTTTTTATTAATTTATTTACTTTTATTTACAACTTTTATTAATTTATTTTTAAGTAAGGTAAGTATATAACACAAAGCATATTATGCATGTATTGTGTCTCTTGATCATGTAAAAATGAAAATTTAGACTACCCCTGTTGAAGTTGCATGTTGAACTTGAACTAGAGGAAACATCTAAAATAACAATCTAATTTCAGAATAAATAATTATTATGAACCCTCTTATTTTACGATAATATAATTGCAAGCATTTAATTACCTTAACTTCTGCAATATGCAATATAAATTAAACAAATTTAAAACAAATATAGGATAATATAATAAAGAGGACGTCATTATATGCGAATTATACAATTTACGAGCAAAAAAAATAAATAATTTACTTTTGAAATACAGAACGTTAACAAATTAAAAGTTGACATTTACAAATTTCATGTACTAAATATATTTTATTTGGTTACAAACCCAAAGTTACTATTTTAAAGCTCTTATTTATTTACGTTGAATAGTATAGCACCGACTGTGCCCGAACGGTTGTCGATGTTTTTGCAGAGTACCGTTTTAGGTAGAAATAGAGATCGCCAGTAGAAAGCGATAATAGCTTTCTTTCTATTGTAGACAAGCATACGCAGAGTACCAATGCAGCATTGGTACTCAGCATATGCCAATGTGCATGGGGGCGTGGTCTATCGATTGAGCGTGACGTCAGTTACGAGTAAAATTAAATAAAATACTTGTAAACAAAGATAAAACATCACGGATTTCTTAAAATAAACTGGATAGCTAATACATACTGGTGGGGGTAGCTAAAAATAACAACTGATAGGCGGCCGCCATACTGTGCTAACTTCTAGGTATTTTATGAACGAAATGATGGTGACACTGTTGAGTTACCAGCACTGCTTTTATAATCTTTTTCTGTTTTGTGGTTTATAAAAAATGAAGTTTTGTGTGCAAGGTGGAAGTTATTTATTTCTAAAATCTTAATCTGAAGAAAAAACATGCAATTTCATCCATGTTGGTCGAAGTATTCAATGTTGAAGGTTGCGATAAAAGTCTAAAACCTAGATATCTGTTATCTGAAGTCAATCGAAAGGATACAAGGTGAAAAAGGCTGCAGTTTTGGAAAGAATGCAAATTGAAGAATTTTTGACTAAATCTTGTGATAAAGAATATTTTATGATTAAGGTAAAACTCTTAACTTTTTAGACAATATGTATTAAGTAATGAACGTTGAATCATATCATTTTAGGTTGCGCTAATAATAGGAGTCTTTGGTGCTTGTCGATGGTGCGAATTGATGAATTTGAAAATCAGTGATGTACAGGACACTGGCGCGTATCTAGTTGTTTCGATACCAGATACCAAGACCGGCATTTCACGAAAGTTTACAATTTCAATTATAAATGAAGGATTTTCTATCAAGGATGTGGAGATCTGTAGAAAATATATTTCCCTACGACCAAAGAACTTATCACAAAACAGATTCTTTTTACGTTATAAGAATCAAAAATGTACTTCTCAGCCTGTTGGAATCAACACATTGGCAAAAGTTCCATCAAAAGTTGCATCATTTTTGAACTTGGCAAACGCAGAAGCTTATAGTGGGCACTATATCCCAGATAGCACAAATTATTTATGGAATAATCTGTAAATCTTCTAAAATGATTATTCATTGTCAATATTCCAGTAATATTTATTATAGTTTAATATATTGCATTATTTTATAGAATATTTAAGTAATATTTATTATAGAGTTAATATATTGTATTCTTTAAAGAATATTCTTGTAATATTAGTTATAGAATATTATGAATCTAATATTCCAGTAATATTTATTATAGAGTTAATATATTGTATTCTTTAAAGAATATTCTTGTAATATTAGTTATAGAATATTATGAATCTAATATTCCAGTAATATTTACTATAGAGTTAATATATTGCGTTCTTTTATAGAATATTCGAGTAATATATATTAAAGCTGGCACTAGTAATATGCACAAAAAATATGCATTAAATATTATCGCAAAATATTTTTTTGTGAAATGGCACCAAGACTTGCGGTTGTGTTATAAAACATTCTGAAAATAATATTCGAGTAATGTCTATTACAGTTAACCAGCAATATATACAGAAGAAACATGCGTTTAATATTTCTAGGAGAATATATTATGCGTTTGATTTTTGTAATATTTTTTGTAAAATATTATGAAACGTAGCAAGGTGTATTGAGGTGTATTGTCACCTACGAAAAGCACTGTCGTTTGCGACTCTACCACTGGACAGCGGTGCTGCCCCCGGTGTCATCATGCTACTCACCACCTCAAGCACGACCCAGACAAAAAATTGTTGTCTGGTTAAATGGAGGTTTCGGCAAAGTTTTTCTTTTTGAATATGTTCCGCCTTCAGAAACACACTTGTTTTCAAGTAGTGCATCCTAGCCGGGCTTTTATAGTTTGTAATTATGCCGCTGGATGGAGACACTTATGTCCTACCAGCAGAATGCTGACGTACTTCTCTAAGTGTCTTTGCTGCCTGTGTGTCATTGTGCTTATCTCGTACTGACGAAGCTTAATAGGCAGGTCAGGTTGAGGTGGCAATACACCTCAAGCCACGAGCCACGACCCAGACAAAAAATTGTCTGGTTAAATGGAGGTTTCGGCGAAGTTTTTCTTTTTGAATATCTTCCGCAAAAAAAATATTCCAGGATTAAATACGTCCTAACCAAAAATGAATCTAAAAATAATCTATATAATATATTTATTAATCTATAATTATCTATATAATATATTTATAGATTATTCTTTGTGTCATTTTTGGTGATCTCGGAATATTTGTTCCCTTATTCTGGGACTATTCTGCGATTGTTATTTGAATATTTTATAATTATTCTTGTATTATCTTGTGGATTATTCTTGGAATAAGTTTAGGAATATTCTCTAGATATAGAAAAGTGTGTACTTTTCGATATTCTACAAATATTCCCAAAATTTATCTATATAATATTCCAATCTTCCTTCAGAATAATTTAGGTATATTCTAGGAATAGGTTTGTGCTATCTGGGATGAGGTGCACTTCAATAACTTTATTGGGAAATAAAGGTGCCGACTTTACACTCATCAAGCGGTATGGTGGGTGGAAGAGCCCTGCTGTGGCAGAGAGCTATATTGAAGACTCCGTATCTAACAAACTTGGTATTGCAAGAAAAATCCAAGGTTCTTCTCGTTCAAGTCATTCCTCAGGAGAGGAGACAACCAAAATTTGTTCCAAGAAGCAACTACAAGTTTCCTATTAATGGAAACGAAGTGAAATATGAAAAAGCGAAGAACGAAATGTCTATTAATATAAATGTTAATGTTAATTTTAATAAGTAAATTAAATTTGGTTGATTTAAGTTTATATTTTTCTATTATTTCAGTAGTGGATAATAGGTTACTTTATATGCTTTATAAGTGTGGATAAAACTCTATTATAATGTGATTGTGTATAAATTATATTTTAAATGTGTTTTTATTAAATTCCTACCATAATCATAATGATTTTGAGATTTGAAGTTGTTAATGTTATCTTCTAGAAAAGCAGTTATTACCATATTGTGTATTATAAACTTCACGTAATTTTATAACAAAATAACTCATTAACCTATCCCAATTTATTCACAATATTTAATATATCTTAAGTGTAAAGTATAAACTTGACTAATAACTACTTGACATTACTAATTGTAATGTCATTCAGTTAAAAAATATTTTTTTAGTGCCGTTTTTACTGATAAGAGGTGCAGCTACTTTCATCGTGGCTTTTTATATATGCAGCTCCTGCCACAACTAAAATAACTACAAACATATGTCTAATTCTTCGATAAATACCTACCTTATATCGATACCTTTTTACCAAACTATCGTAAGTGACATTTTCCATGAAAATGACTTTATGGATCTATCGTAAGTGTAATATGCAAATACACATCCTGGCAGAGGTAGATAGATCCATAAATATGTAAGCGTATTTAAATAACTGCATACATTTTATCGTAAGTAACAGAACTGTAATAGGTAGAGTGGCAGAATTGTCGTAAGTAGCCTAAGGTAAAATTTAGTGAAAGTGACTTACGATATTTTGGCAAAAAGGTATCGATATTAGAATTCCTCTAAACAATATACAAAACTGATCCTAACTAATTTTTATACTGCAATCAGACAAGGTTCAAATACTTGGTTGATAATAAACCATGTTACTTTTAAGTTTTTTGGGTTAGTTACTATAAATTATGTTTAGACAAATAACTATTATGAACCAGTTTAACTCCGGCTAATGTATAATTTATTTAAAAAATGAAGTTGTAACAGGAGAAATAATATACATAGGTACCTAACAGACATACCATTGGAATATTTGTACATGTAGGGAGTGTCTTTACAAGCACATAAATTTCGATTTTGTCGAAAATCATTTCAAGTCAAATTAAAAAGCGATGATTCCAATTATTTGAAATGCACTATAAATAGAAAAAAATTATGTGTACCTTTGCTGCACAAATATAACTCTTATAGTCCAGTCCTGTCAATTACTCGTCATATCTAATGCACAAATAATACAATTTAATCTTTGATATAACCCTATATTAAGTTAACTTTTTAGACTCGCCGCTAAAGTATTTTTATTACAACAGTGTACATATTTTATACCCATATCCATCCATATGAGTAATATTTAGTTAGTCATATGCCCATATCTCACCAAACTATTTTCAAAATTTCCCTCTGTAAATACCTCAACATCATTAAGTGAAAACTAGCCAATGGAATATTAGCACAGTATGGCGACCACCTTACAGTTGACAAAATGATAGTTAGGAATCAGCCATCCAGTTTATTTTAAGAAATCCGTGTTAAACGGATGGATTAGGGAATTATAATACACGATTCATACAGGAAAACTAAAATAATAGTTGATTAATATCAATCTTTCTTATTTTAATTCAAACCGCATTCTGTGTACCTATCTGCCTACCTACCGAATATAACTCTAACGTAAATTTTACAATTTGAAGAAATAATAAGAAGCGCTACTGTAACTAAATACCACCTTATAATATAAAAATAACAACTTGATAACCCTCGGGCCTCACAATTATAATAATACGGGAATACAATTGACAAACACTAAAATAATTATATCACTGATTGTAAGGTATTTGAATTTTCGCCATTTTTCCCTCACGAAAGACGTCATGCGCAGAATAAACGAAATTTAGTCAAGTTATGAGCATGTGTAGTTGTATCATGTCATGCGTACATGAATCATTTCTGATTTCTTATTTCTTATTTCTATCCTATCTGGTTATTTCGTTATTTCGTTTCGTGATTATTTCTCTGGGTTCGTGTTGTCATGTTGTTGATGTTGAAGTGTTAAATGCATAGATTAATTACATTAAATGTTGGTTTTTTATTTTTTCTTTGTTGTGGTCCAGTGTGGTCTCTAATTATCATTGAAGAATAGGTATATTGTTAAAATAAAACCAATTAAGGGTAATTATTGAAATAAGTGAATTGTGTTGAGGTTATGGACGAGGTAAATAAATGATGAAGTGATAACTGTTTTGTTCATGAATGTTTAGCTATATATTTTATTTATGAAATGTATCCTGGTAATTTTGGGGATTTGTTTTTGTTAGAATGTCATTACATATATACATCTCCTGTAACCGGTAATTTATTGCACAAAATAGGTAGGCAGCTATTTATGTATAGGTAAAATAGGTAATATTTAATATAGAATAATATAATATAACGTCTGTAACTTATTTGTGGTGCGTTTTTATAATTCATAGTCTCTTTTAGGATCACACCACCTGTAAAATAACAAAAAGCAGGATACAAATCAGAAGCATACAAATTAAATATTCAAAGTGCAATATCAAGGCAAACTTCTAAAGTTTGCCCCAAAAAACTACTGTATAATACCTAAGTATGTAATAAAATAATATTTGATAAATTAACTAAATTTCATCAGTGGTTTTTCAGTTTTATACAAAATTTTGTAATATTACATGTCATATTTTAAAATATGTCTTAATACAATACTTAATTATTATAATAAAATTTAAAAGAAATTAAACACTTAACTAGCTTTTTCTGAAACGTTTCGAGTTGATCCTCAACTCTTCGTCAGTAGAACGTTTATACGATAAGAACTCTTGTCTGGTGAGAAGTATTTTTTGTCAGATTGACATTTTTAATTCAAATTGTCATCACATGCACTGATCACTATGATATTATTAATTTTCCACTGGTAACATCCTTCTGGAGTAGAGGAAGCCATGTTTGATCTATACAATTTGTTTCTGACGAGATACAATAATTAACACCATTAAGTTTAATAAAAGCACTTTCTTTTAATTTTCTTCAAACTGATTTTGACCTCTTTTTGTAAAACTTTAGCCTGTGTCCATTCAAATCGGTGACGGTTATCCCATACATGTTTTACTAATGTAGACCTGTCAACTTGGTAGGTAATCCTTAACATAATTTTTATGTTCGTGGACCCTTATTTGTAACGGTCTAGATGTTTCACCAATATAATATTTATCACAAGAAATCTGGTAAATACAATTTTTTGAATTTTGATCATTATTAATTGGTTTTGTTTTTGTAAGTATTGATCTTCGTATTGATCTTAAAGTGTTTTTCGTTTTAAGTGTCGTTCTTATATTAAAATCATTACAAAACCTTTTAAGTCTTTCAGATATTTCTGCAATATAAGGAATCGTAATGGTTGTTTTTGGATTTTCTCTAGTTTATTCTACAAATATTATTATTTTGCCCATTTTCAATTTTTATAAATGTTTCTTCAACAAAATCATTAGGATAATTGTTTTCCTCTAAGATATTCTTACTAACGTCTTTTTTTTATTAAAAGCATCAGAGGTTGATGATATTAATTTTGTTGTGTCATATAAACATTTAACTGTACCTCTTGATACTTGTGTGACGATTAGAATTAAAATTTAGAATATCTATTTGTATAGGTCTTTTTTCTATTTAAATTAGTTTCAAAACTTGATTGTGATTTAATTTTTAATAGGTATGTCTGAAAATAGTAGTTTATTATCATTTTCAATTTCTACGGTAAAATTTATAGTTTCTTTGCCGTTAATAAAATTTAGAAAATCATTTAAATTATTATCGTTATGGGGCCATATTGAAAATATGTCATTTACATATCTCTACTATATTTTTGGTTTATCAACATAATTTTTAATGTAAGTTTCTTTAAAATATTCCATAAAAATATTGCTCATTATAGGAGATAATGACGATCCCATAGCCATTCCAAAATTTTGTTGAAAAAAGACATTTTGTAATTGAAAATGGGTAGATTTTATGCAAAGTGTTAGTTATTCCATACTAGTAGGTATTTATGTTTAGTTTGGTCCTATTGTTTAAGGTAGGTATTATCATTTTCTAATCTTTCTTTAACAATAGATAGTGTTTTATAAACAGGAACATTTGGTTTTTTGGGGCAAACTTTAGAAGTTTGCCTTGATACTGCACTTTGAATATTTAATTTGTATGCTTCTGGTTTCCTGCCTTTTGTTATTTTACAGTTAGTGTAATCCCAAATTAAACTATAAATAAGAATAACATATGATCTAGGTATAGCGAAGACCTACTGCCACTTTTGAAACTTTTTGGAAGTAAAATTTAGTAGTGTTTTAGTATGTATTGTTTTATGTTATTCCATATTAAATTTCATTCAACAATAATGTATGTGTGGTGTCATGCAAGAAGAAAATGTATTTGTCAGAATTTTATTTTTGCAATGGGCTATGTGAATGTCTTCAAACTGAATAATATGCTATCTCCCACACAAAAAGTATGGCCAGCAAATCACCCACAAGCAATAGCCAAAGTAGGGGGAAAAGAACTACCTTGTGGACACCCTCTTGCAACTATCTCTCCTAAATCTGACCCTCTTCCTGAAGGGATATTGTTAGTTCTGTTTTCTAATATAGCCCAAATCCTGTTACTTGTAATTGGCTCGACTCCCCTAGAAACAGTTGCATTGTAAAGTGAATTAGGCAAGGCGGAAAAGTGACCACTGTAATTTACCTATTTTCCAATGATTTTCACAACTAAATTACTGAATGGTGCCAAGGATTTTACACTAAGAGGACTGCTTAATGTCCAACTTATTTCCTTCAAACTAGGTTATGTCATGTGACATAATTATGTTACCTTCAATTTAATGTGAACTTTAACACTCAAGGAACTTTAACACTCAAGGAACACGTTAAACAATTTAACGTGTTCCTTAAAATCATATTGTGTCGACAAATAATTTCTTTTAAAAATATTGATATGTCCTTACAATTTGTAGAAAAGGAGTTTGCTTACAATTTTAGAACATTACAATGGTTTATTTGCACAACGACTAGGTAAATATTGTAGCATTTTACTCAGAAATACTATTATTTAGAGATAAAATAAAAAATGGAACAGAGTTAATAAAGTAACAAAAAATATAATATACAAAGACTCACTTTTTTGCTTTTTTATTTGAATTAATTATACTACCACATACCACTTGAATATCTGCTCCTATTACCTATGAAACAAAGTTGTTATGTAACAATGTATATTCAAAAATTGAAAGGGAAAATATTGATTCTTGGGAAGGACAAAGGTAAAATAGCGCATGCATCTAGAAGTATGACGTACAATTGGCATGCCTTTTCTTATGGGAACTCTGTGTGAGGCCAAGATTTGCTTGTTTGATTTACATATTTTATAGTAGTAAACTTTGAAGTTCTATTAAAATAGCTTATTTATCCACTTCTAATGCATTTCATATTTATGTACTAGTTATTGCAGTTGAATAAAGTACTTAAATTATATACATATATAATTTACACAGTAGGTAGGTGCATAAGAAAAAAGAAAAGTTAATACTGTTACAGGTTATAGATCAAATAAACTAATTAATTATGTTTCATTTTCTAACTTTGCTCTTTTTAGTCATATATGCAACTTGATTTCCTTGTAAGTAGTAGAATTTCATATCTGAAGAATATATTTATATAAAAGATTATCTGTTAAAACTTTCTTTTAGAGCTGTTGATATACGTGTAGGTATGGCTTTTTTGATTTTGCAATCAGAGCATGGCATCGTTTATCTTTAAAATGTCTCAAATTACCTGAGATCTTGATTAAACTATTGTTTTATGCCTGTCAGTCATCACACTTAACGAGATAATATTGGATTTGCTTATAAATACAAACAAAAAAAAACCAACCATTTTTTGGCAATAACTAAAAATGGGTTTAGTTTAGGTGTAGCAAATTTTAAATATAATTCCATTATTTTTTTGAGAGGACTCAAATGAAAGTAAAAATGGGGGAGTTGCCATTTAAAAAAACTAAGTTTTTATGAAATTAGTTACTGAATAGATTTTTTAAATACCCCTTATAACATTATAAATTGGTTTTCATCAAATCTAGATACCCTTGACATGTTATATTAAGGCTGTAGGTAATTCAATTTTTTCTTGGGGACTTGATTTTGAAAATTTTAAATATATCGTAAAGCCAGGTCAAAAATAAATATCTCAAAAACGATAGAATTTAGATATAGGGAATTCTGAATAAAAATGATCCTTAAATTTTTCAAGGAATTCAAAAATAGTAGTGTTTCATTTAAAATAAGGAAGTTGGTACCGACTTCCAGTGAAACTGAAAGTGAGAGCAAACATATTTTTGAAAAAGTCATATATAAAAGTCATCAATTCCCATTGCGCAAATTTTCAAAGTTTTACCTATTCTAGTTCTGCATACAGATCGATTCAGCGCGTCGTGACGTACCCAGTACAATGTGCCCACAAAGTAACACAATTAGAAAAACTAGTGAAATATATTTTTCATAAAAATGAGCCCATTGACATTGCTTTATTTTTTGTCGCTTTTTAAGTATACATAATGGTATACATGGTGATTCAAATAAGTTGTAAAAAAAAATGGAATTTTGTAGATGGAACATCTATATATTTTTTAACGTCTAAGTAGAGCTTTTATGGATTACCTGTAATAGTAATGGCCATATACAAAGCAGCATGTCATATGACTAATGTGTTGGACAAAGATTTTATCCAAGCTGTAAGTTACAAATTCATTTGTTTTTCCAATATATCATTGTTGTACATTATATGTAATATGTACAATCTTTTCGCTTTGGCTTTTTACTATTAGAGATAAACCCATCGAACCCCCCATATCATGAGAAAGAGCAATATTTAAAAGTCAGAAATATGCGGGGTATTCTATTCCAAAATTTTTTCCTGTAGCTTCTTTGAATCATGCTATAAAAATCAGATGCTCGCAAAAGGTGAAAAATAAGATAAAATTGAGAGGATCGATCAATTTAAATTTTATTTATAATTGGCCTTCTAAACAAAAGGAAATAGAAATGAAATAAATATTAACGAAGCAACTTAAATATTGAGCAAAGTTAAGAAAAACAAAAAATTTGTACGATTGCCAGATACATGATTTTTGCCTCTAAAATTTTATTCCAAAGTCGAAATTTCAATTATTCATATTCAATCTATAAAATATATGGGGTGTACCAAAAACTAACTTATTTAAATGGAACGCCCTATATATTTTGCAAAAATTAAAATCTAGTTTTCCTGAATACAACAATATACAACTCTTTGGGGTTATCTTGTTCTCGAGATATTTGCATTTTTAGTTATTGCAGTTTTATTATTGCACTTCTAATAATACAGCACTTTTAATTAAAAACAGGATTAAAAGCTTACTTTTTGTACCTAAAAACTGAAATAACATTTTAAGGTAGCGCCGTACCCAGGTACTGCTTATTATTATTATCGCATATTCTTCACAAAAAGTAATACATGTAAATTATCTTATTATTACTGAAACCCTATTTTCCATGCTATAGTTAGTAAACAAACCTACAAAAACCATTTTACATCTACTTTCTAAGAGTAGACACTAAGTTGCACCTACTTTCTCCGAGTTACCTCAAGAGTTCCCATGACTTTCCCTGAATTCCCCCATCTTTGAATTCCACAGAGTTCCTGGTTCATATACACCATAATTCCCCCTATTTTTGTATGTTTAAACCCTGTATATTTTAGTAATGGAAATTAGAAATCAGGATTAAACTTATAGGAAAAATCACGTACCTAGGTCTGACTTTTAAAACAAAAATTATGTTGAGAATTAAAACAATAGGGAGGGGGCAGTTCTATTCTCTTGTCTCGGAAAGTATAAAAGGTAGAGAGAAAAATTAAACACAAGAGTTTTTTTTACAGATTGTTTAATTTTTGTGATCCAGGGATCAACTTTCTTAGTTTAAATAGGGCACTTTATTATATCTAACTCTTTTTTGAACTCACCTAATAAATCTGGGTCGATGTTATTAAAGGTATCTTAATTTTACCATTATGAAGATTTTTGCATTTCCATTACTTAAAAAATATACAGGGTTTAAGACAACTAAAAAAGTATACTTAAATCAGTTTTATTTTGTAAACAATTAGACTTAGAAAATACTTCACTGTCTCGATACTACTTTACTGGCCTTACTGGTTTTTGACAGATGAAGAGTAATATGTTTAAACTCCAGAAAACCAATAATTTGTTATGGTGCATAATAAACCAGTGTATTATTATATTTCTAGATTCTCTTATTAAATTTCAACTATACTTTATGTAACGTTATCCCTATTCTTATTTTGCTTAGTCTTCATGTCAAAATGTGAATTATTTATTTATTGAACTGTGGCATTAGCGTCACACTTGCCATATTATCAAAATTATGACTTAATATCTACATAAATATATAAATAATAGCTGAAATTGCGATAATTTTTAGTTTTCTTTTCATGTTGAATATTTTCCCATATTTTACCTTTTGTACTTTTATACTTTCTGAGATAAGGGGTAATGGATAATTTTATTTTGGATACCCTATACACATATTTTTTTGGGTAATTTATATATTCGAAACATCAAACTCTGGGCTTCAGAATTATTTGTAAGTACTTATGGTGTTAAATTAAATGCGACATTAAAAGTTTACTATGTTTTTATACCTAAAAACTGACCTGAAATCAGAACATTATAAGGGTACACTAGTCAGTGTTATTGCCTGTTATTCGCAAAAAGTAATAAATGTAAATTATCTTACTAGTAATGCTAGCCGAGGATCACTAAAATGCAAAATTCCCTGGTCACTTTGATGTCAAAAGCCTTGGATATGCCAATTCTTATATTTAACAACATTATTGATATCATAGTCTGTTATATTCAAGTAATTGAAAATGCCGAGGTTTGTAAAACATTGCTCTTCATATTTCACTTTATAAATAATAAAATACAAAAAAGTCGAACATAAATTTGAAGATGCTGTGTTTAAACTTATCATTAATAACCAGTGGAATTATACATGTCTGGAAGCATTACTGAACCTGATGCTTTTGAGATTCTTCATAAATATAATTTAAGACAGCTTTTTAATATAATGATTGTATGACTCACTGTCCTTCTCTGTTAATTCGTGTCCATTTATATATTTCCTCTAAAATGATCTGTAACTGTTTTACATTTCATCAACCTGTAAACAGAAGTACTAATTACAGTCTCAACAGTTTTCCCTCAAGGACTTCTACGTTAGAAGACTTAGTGTTCTTTTAAATCTTTTGTATGTGTACTTTTTCTAGAAATAATTGGGTAGGTATCTATATATTGCATTTGACGTCACTGCAACTAACCTATTACCTATTAAGTTTGTGGTATATTTAAAATATATTCTTCAAGTAAGGAAAGGGTAATGTAACGATCAGTGGCGTATAGATATCGTATAGTGAAACTTACAAAAATATAATATTTTTTTAATTTTCTCATTATTTTCTTTAAAAATAAGTTAGATCATAGTCTACCCATGTCTTATCTAAGTAAACAATGTTGCGGCCTTCTTCGTGAAATTTTTTAACAGCTCCTATTTATTTATACTGTCAATGCAAATTAAGCCTCTCCATTAAAATGTTTCGTTTATTTTGGAATTTTCGCCAATAAAAACGGCTTGCCTTAAGTAGCTTTTTCAGGGAATCTTTTCTGTAAGGAAATTTCATGGCCTCTTTTAATTTTTGGAGTAACTTCCTTGTAGGTACAATCTTAAGTTCTAAATATAATTTTTTAATGGTTGGGTCCACCTAATTTTTTAAAAATCAAAATCATCTATTTTTTGGACCATTGTACTCGACATTATAACATAATAACACTATAATAATAGGTACATAACAATATAACATTTGCTATCACCTCCCTCGTTTGTTTTCAAAGCATTTTTCCATGCATTTCTGGCATGCAAAGCATCATTAATTACCTACTCATTATATTAAAAGCACAAAATAAATCTAATAGGGAAATACCCTAGCCCATCAAACTACGCTACTGGGAATGAATAACCTAGAATACCAATTTTAAAATAGATACTCATGGCTTAGGCAACTGGTAATTTACAAAAAACACTTAATGATATAGGTACTCGTACAAACAGAATCAATCTCGGTCTATTTCTAAACTACACTGCTTCAGAAAGTTCCTTTACAGCTAACTCACTAATTTTACTGTAATCTTTTGAATCCCTTAAAGAGATCCACCTACCCTTATATCCTATATTGTAAGAAAGTGTTTTCTCCAAACATATAAAAATATATAGGACATTCCATTTAAAAGAATATATTTTTTCTCGTATACCTTTTAAAAATGGGAAGGGAAATAGTAATTTGGAAACTACATGAAGTTTTGTGTTATAGCAGTTTTTTAGAAACATTTATATCAATTTATTCTTCGAGTATAATCTTACAGTAAATATCAGTAAATGTACCTATACATAAGTATAAGTGAGGGTGTGTGTGTGTGTGTGTGTGTGTGTGTGTGTGTGTGTGTGCTTTTTTTTTTCTCAGATTATATATCTGTTGATTGTAATAAACTCAGGGTTGATGGTATATTATATCCTTTTTTAGATTTAGTATTTGTAAACTGAGTATGAGCAAAGGTGAAACGGAAAGCATGTCATTTCCATCTGATATTTTATCTCAAGAAGATCAAGCTGAAATTTTTCGAGATCTTTCTGATATAGGGGATGTGTAAGTACATAAATATTATATTAATTTATAATAATTATAAAAAAATGTTTCAGAAATGCAATGGCCAATATATTCAATGAAAATACTGCAAATATAAATGTAAGTACATATTCTTTTTTAATTTATTACCTATGTAGTCGTTAATTACACATACATATAAATGTTTTCAAATTAACAGGGGTGTATTTTATTAATTAACACATATAATTTCAAGATATTTATAAGTACATTTTTTGTACAATCTTCGATGCATCTAAAAAAAATAATTAAATAAATACCAGGAAAATTCTCTGTCAAATAATTGTCTTTATTATTTTAGTAACAATAATAAGGAGTTTTTTTAACACATCAACTAAAATTATATGTTTGTTGTTGAGGATCATTTCATCAAGTAAAAATAAGTTAAAGGAAATTAATCCCTGAGAATTGTATAACTGCAGGGAATTATTTCCACATAAGCTTAAATAGATAACCTTACATAAGCTTAAAGAAATAATAAATAAAAAGTAACTTTAGTCTCATGCTAGTCGCTTCTTCATCTTATCATATTTTCTGTAACCTTTACTATAGTTATCTTTACTGTACTCTATATACTACTATAGTAAAGATAACTATAATAGTTATCTTTACTATAGTTATTTTTACTGTATTAAAATAAGAATGCTGAGTCGGTAATAATTTTTATATAAATAATTTGCATTCACTTGTAATTTGTAACATTGTGCGAGTTTTCCTGTGTACATTTCCGCTTCACTGGCACAATTAAAAAGAGCCTGGCGGGAGAGAGATGTTGTGAAAAGTACCAAGTACCTGAATAGCAGGTGTGTCGAGTACACAATAAATACCTACTTATTCAGTCCAGTTACTTTCCCGTTGTTATTGAATCTCACTGCTTGATAGGAAAATTGGCCCGATTGGTCATTAAATTGAAGCAACACTATTTTTATTAATGAGTAGGATAAGAAAACAACAATTAAGTAAGACTTTACAAATAAATTTAATTTTCAAAATGCGAGTTAAACAAGGTTTTTTGTTTAAAATCCAAATTTATTTACGTCAACAACTAGACAAGACGCAAATCGATATTTATCAAATCTTTTGCAAATACAACATGTGACACACAACCTTATATTGCAAACAGTCAATAATACATTTTTGCACAAGAAAGGACATAAAATTTAATTGCTAATAGAACTGCAACAGGCTTAGGAACTTGGACGCAAATTGAACAACTTCAACTTCTAAAGTTAACATTCGGTAATATACGAGATTTTCAATATTTCAATTAACTTAAATTAATTTCATCAATTAACGTCAACAAGTCCAAATAAAAGTGAACTATATAATTTTGGACTCAGACTTCAAGAATTAAGAGCTATCATTATAACAAAAATTAATGACGATTTACCTAATGCAAAACAGTGTTCATTACTAACTTCTCCTTAAATATGCAAGTAATTGTAAGATTGAAAAATCCAAATAATAACAATTATAATAGTAATAATAAGCAAACAGCTGAAGGCTTGACTTGCTAAAACAAAAAATTGGGATATATTCAGCTCGTTTAAAAAGGTATAAAGAATAAAATGAAAGAAAATCACAAAATGCAATATTTGCAAATAAAAAAAACTTGTTTTATCAAAATCTAACAACCAGCGACAAAGCAGATATAACAACACCAATTAAAGCACAAATAAGAGAATTATGGAATACATTATACGAGTTTTAAGGTTAGCGTTAAATAAGTAGAAACAGAATTAGAAAGACTTACTTAGACTTACTAGTCTCATAAATGATGACGAATTAACAACAACAGTAAAGAAACCACATAATTGGAAATGGCAAGGGAAATATCATATATATAATTATTGGTACAAATAATTTACAGCAATACACACTTACCTCACCAAGCAAATAAACAAAATCATCGAAAACCCTGAAATTGCACCTCAGTTAGATACCTAAATAAAGAAACGCAGGACCCTGCTAATTATAGGCCTGTCACCTGTTTGTCAACTATTTATAAAATTATGACAGCAACATGTAATAAAATAAAAATTTGAGTAACAATAATATGCTAATGGAGGAACAAAAAGGCTGCAAAAAGATGAACCAAGGATACAAGGAATAAATAATAAATACTATAATAATGAAGAAAGTTCAAACACTACAGCAAAATATGCATGTAACATACATAGATTATAAAAAATCTATTAATATGGTTCCTTATGGTTAAATTACATTAATTAAAGGACCTACAAATATACAAAATACACCCCTGTTACAAAATGTCCTGAAAACCATGATGCAAAGATGGAAAACCAAAATACAACTAAAAATTACTAACACCGTTCATATAGAAACTGATTTTATCCACATAAAAAGGGGAATATAGCAAGGTAATGCCTTCAGTGCCAACACCTTGTATACCACACCATATGGATATCAAATTAAAGACAAGGCACAATAAACCATCTAATGTACAGAGTGGTTCACATTGGTCAGTTTTCAAGGGTTATTGCCAATCTGTCATAGATAGAGCAAATCTGATAGACAAATCTAGAGCTCTTTTTTCGAGAAAATAATAATGGCACGAAGCACATGTCTCTATCTGTTACTATCTATTCATCTGTTTTAATCTAAGAAATGAAAATGCAGATTTAGCTATGGCATATTTAATAGAAACAATAATCATCACTATTCTCAAAATAATCCCCCATGTTACCGCCACGACAAATAGACAAGGTCGATTTGGATTTAGTGTCTGGTGCGGTTTAATTAACAACCATTTAATAGGACCGTATTTCTTTCTTGAAAATTTTACTGGAGTGCTTTATATAGAAATACTGGAAAATAATTTAATACCATATTTAGACAATGCTCCTCCTGCTAGTCGTCAGTATATATTTTCAACAAAATGGTGGCCCTGAGCACAATGCTTGACCAACTAAGGAATATCTTGATAAAGTGTTTCTGGAAAAATGGATTGGTGAGTTTTATTTTTCAGTGTTTATTTTAAAAATACTTTATTTTATATAATTTTAGGTACAAATGGACCCATTCGCTGGCCCGCTCGAGCTTGCGATATTACACCACTTGATTTTTGGTTGTGGGGCTACTTAAAAAATATTATTTATAAGGAAAGATCCAATACCCTTGAAGAATTAATGAACAGAACAAGAGACGCATTTCTAACAATAAAAGCTTTAATGATTAGAAATGCTACTGCTAGCGTTACTAAACATGGTCAGAGTTGCATTGCAGACGAAGGCAGACAATTTGAACATCTAATATAATAGAGACGATTTTTAAATATTATCTTATACTACTCAAAAAATTATTATTTTATCAAAATTTCTAGAACCATATTTTTTGTAACACCACTATTTATTTATAATATATAATTTATATATTTATATTATAATTTTAAAATGCCGCAATAACCCTGCGATATAATCGTATCCTCAGTTGGAACCTCAAGTATACTACCAATATTCACCACCAACTATAATAGAAAATAAATATAAATTAAACTGGACCTAACCATTCAAACTGATAAAACGGTTGCCCATAATCGATCAGATATAACACTTCAAGATAAAGTAGAACGGGTCATCTACCTCTTCAATGTGGCCATACTGTCTGACCAAAACATTGCTAAAAAATATAGAGAAAAGAAACATAACAACTAGCAATAGAAGTTGAAAGACTATGGAAACAGAAACAAGTTCATAAAATTCCATTTATTATATCGGTGACGGTTATCACTGCATACTCATTTATAAATTGTCTCACTCAACTTAGTCTGTAGTTCTTCAATCATCTTTACTTAAGAAACCTGGATGCTCTCTGGATTCTTAAAAAAAAGCACATAGATAATTATATTTACTGCCTATATATCTTTTATTACTTTTTAGGGTGAAAGTGATTACAGTGATGAAAAGGATTACAAGGATGAGACTTTATACATAATGATGCCTGCAAGAGAACAAGTGATACCTCCAATTATTCCCAACATCTTATCTAATGAAGAATATCCAGGACCTTTCGAATTTGAGGTTGATATTTGTCCAAATGGATCAAAAAATCCTTGGGTAGTGAGTATTTCAGTTTATTAGTAACATAGAAACCTCTAAGTTTAAGGAGAAATAATCGCACATGTGTGCATGGATGCGTGTGTGTGTTTATGCATGTGCGGGTGTGTGAGTGCGTGTGCGTCTGTGCCCAGATATCTTTTTCACCTCTAAGTACCAAATAGATACCCTGGCCTATGGTATAAGAGACCGTATTACAACATTTTTGGTAGTAATATCTTGAGAGGGGTAAATAAATATTTTGTCTTAATTTACACAGATTTTAAGATGATCCATATACCAAGTAGTACAACATACAATTCTATCCTATGTGTCTCTGTTTATGTATAATAATCATAGTGAACTGTAGCAGACATCTGCTAGATTGCCAAGTTATATCGGCATACCTATTCCAGTAAAAATCATATTATGAATTATGAGCTGTTCTGAAAAACACACAGATAGTTGAACTTCATAGTGATAAGCAGAATTGCTGTGCTGTGAAATAAATCAAAAACGAAACATTTATTCAATATTAAGAGGTAAGTAGTATGTTTGGATAATATCTTCTATCCCTATGGTTTAAATTACCTTTTGATGTGTAAAGGATGTGTAGAATAATATGCCGTTGTAATTCAACAGAGGGATGAGCATATAGTCTGCACAGTAGTTGTTTATAGCATATTTCATTAAATAATGAGGTTTTCCTTTGTATACGTACGATATAGGTAACAAGGAAAATTTAAACTCCATTCAATTGTAATATTTTAATAATTTCATTAATAATATATCTCCTAGTCCATTTTTTGGGCTTAATATAAATAAAGGTGTAAATGGTTAAATAAACCAATAAATAATATAATAATAAAATTTACACTATAAAAATGTGACTATTTTAATTTTTATATATGCTTTATAAGTATATGACTTATAATAACGAAATCTCAAAATATCCTTTCAATCATAAACTATTACAGAATTTAAAATATATTGAATTCTCTCTTAACAAAATATAATCTCAAAAATGGAGAGACTGTTACGTTTCAAAATAAGCATTTCATCATTACAATTTCAGACTACTGAAACTCTCATATTAGTGTATATAGTTTAGCTGACCATATTAATATTTATACTAATATACAGTGTGTCCAAGATAAAGATGGGATAGCATTGGGATCTTGGAAAAGGTTAGAGATACAAAGTTGGTTAAATTATGAAACAGTTGAGCAGTTTGAATTCCTTTTACATGGACTTTGCAAAAATAAGTTATCTTTTTTTGATTTCGAACTATTTGGAAAAACATTTTTTTGCGATATTTGTTTTTATTTATTTCTGGCGTTATTTTAACAGCTATCAAACAATAAAAAATACTTTTCCATTGTCACTTTTTGAGCTTAACAAGGTGGCATTCATCAAGTTTTTGCCCAACGTTTCGTTTCCGAGAAACCATCATCAACTTCTTTTTTTTAAATACGGCCCTAAATATAAATTTTGATACAATTTTTTATTCTCAATTCAATGATGTATCACATCCTTTACACAGTATCACAGGTAATAGTTTAATTACGGTTTTAGCTTGTTGTTGCCACCATTAAAAATTAATGAGGAAAAGCCTCCTTAGTTTAGCTCTTACCGTTTCCAAGATCCCAATGCTATCCCATCTTTATCTTGGACACACTGTATATTTAGCAATAAGGTGGGTTGCTGGAGTTTAAAGTTTACAGCGCTGCATTAAGTCGAAAGCGATCGATAATTTTGCATATTATGCTCATTTAGAATAATCAAAACCCTGTGAGGTATTTTGTTAGACGAAATTATATTCCACTCACATGTACACAACTGCTCCAAAGTTAATTCCCTCTTACACATAAACTTTACCTGGAATAAATAAGAGATGTAATAATTAATTATTAAATTAATGTTAATGCAGAAATACTTACTTGATTTTCCGGACTGAGCAAACATATATTTCATGCTTGCTTCTTCAATGAAACTATAATCGCCTATTTGTAACCTGAAATATAGAAATATCTTGATAAATTTAACTTACATAAGAATCTGTAAATGTATATTAGTCAATAGTAATGTCGATAATAATGATGTGTGGAGATTATACTACTTAACTTTCCAGTTGGTTGCCGGTGATTGTCGCTTTGTATAAGTCTTTATTTTTAAAAGTTGTTAATTGAGATAATTTTCATGAACAAATCTTTTGTTTATTTTCTGTAGTGCTAGCAACTGTTAGTCTCTTGGCAGAAAATTGCTCTTTTAGTAATAAAATCAGACGATGTGTTGCCAACGGAAGTATTAGTTTTTCAGAATGTAAAATAGGATAAGAATTTGGTAAAGGATGGGGATACAGGAACACTCCTTGTAGAAGTTTGTGGCTGTAGTGCATGATGTACTCGTATAAGACATCTCCATCTAACTAGCTAACCGGAAAATTAACTTATCATTAAAACAGACTTGTTCTCAGTCAATTGTGATAGAACTCCGGAATCCACAGTGGGTGATGAGATGGAGGAGATTTCTCTCCTCTTGCGAGTATTCTCGAGGTCGCAACACATTGTCCACTTGTCGGTCAGGGGAAGAAAAATAAAAATCCCTTGGCTCTCACAAGAAGAACCCGTCAGCAGTATGTGTTCTGCCGTTTCATCATCTTCTAAGCACAAGCGGCACTGAGCATCTTCTGCTAGGCTGAATTTGTATAGATGATATTTTAAACGGCAGTGACCAGTATATCGGCCAATTAAAGTTCGTAGGTGCAACCGCTTAAGTCTAATAGTTTTTTAGTTCTTGTTTTTGAAGGGTTTATTATGAACGGCTTCGAATGAACTAATCATGGTAGTTTTTGCCAGTATTGGAGGATTTGTCCCTCAGCCCAAGTCAAGAGAGTTGCTTTCGCAGTACTCGAGGATATGCCAAGCACCGGTTCTGGTCCGACAAATTCGGAAGCGCTAGAGATTTGGCTGCTTTATTCCCTTCATGGTCAGAATGGCCTGGGACCCAGACCAGAGTTACTCTATTTTTCCTATTCAAATGAGCGAGCACCTGCTGACAACTCCATACCGTTTTTTGAGTTACAATGGTAGGAGCCAAGAGCTTTAAGAGTTGCTTGGCTGTCTGAGATTGACATCTTTGATTTTTATCAATTTGTGTGTAAGTTGCGTTTGTTCCAGCCTCTGTACACACAATTCGATGGCATAGATTTCTTCCTGAAATATAGTTGCATAACCTGAATATCTCTAAGGCGATGTTAAAAATATTTACTTTTTTATCAATATCAGTAAAGCGATAGAGTGCATTCCAGTCCACAGACAAGTTGTTGTAAGTTCTTTTATTTTAGGACAAATGATTTTCCAGAACACTGCTTCATGATCGGTATTAATTGGTTCACAGCACATATCATCACAATCATTTATACATTCTGTGTCACTTGTTATCACCAAGTTAATAAGCGTTGCGGAATTCTCAGTGATTCTTGTTGTATCCATTATCATTTGCTGTAGCCTAAAAGTTTCTAAAACATATTGAAAAAAATTACTTTTGGAAGAATTTTTATTCAAAATATCCAGGACAAGGACCCATTCTCCTCGCAGAACCTCCTCCAGGAGTCCCTTTTAACCTTACGAATTGCTGTATTGTTCTGCATCAGTTTTGCTTTATAAGCAGCCCAGTCCCTATCTTGATTGGATTTTGCCCTATTTGACAGTCTTCTTCCCTGGGCCCTTAGGCCTTCTAGATGGGCATTACACCAGATTGTCTTACCTCTGTTTTTTCTTATTCTCTCGGGGCAGTTTTCGTGATAGGCGGTTATTATAGCCTTGTTTATCTGTTCCACTGCCATCTCGAGTCCTACCACATCTGTGGTGGATACTGTTCCTGCCTGCAATGACCTTCTAAAAGACTCTGTGTATCCATCCCAGTCAGTACCTCGAAGATTTCTGAACTTAGTTATCACCAGATGTAGCGTGAGTATATCAAATCATATTTGCCTGTGGTCGGAGCCCAATGGCTCTTCTAACACATGCCAGTTCTTAATGTTATCAGTTATCATTTACGATATTAGTACATAATAAAGTAACACTAGAGTTTTGATATATTCAGCTCTAGAGGCGAATGTGAGGGCTGCTAAAATATTGTGCGCATTAGTGGAAATAGTAGCTTCAAAAATTCTTCCTTTTTTAAAGGAATTGATGTTATTTGCACTTTGTGACTGAAAGTAACAGTTTTATTTCATCTCAAATTTATTAACTGTAAAAGTGCATTTGAAGTGAATAATTGTTTGAGTTTGTATATTTTTTGTTGTTTACAAAAACTCTAGAATTTTGTCTAGCACCAGCTGGAAGTTTGTTTACCCTTTTTTGTTGTTTTTGATTACAAGTATAGTGCTTATATGGGTGTTGGCCTATGCGCATAGCACGGATCTCTTCCAATAGCTCCCGACTAGCGGCAGCACAATGGGTCGAAAGACCTGAGTGCTGCGGGTAACCGCGCCGCCTATCAACAACAACAACAGCAACATAGTGCTTATATGCACAGGTTTGGCTTTGGACTTTTATAATCCTCTATAATTATATTGTGTGTTAAATGCAAAACTGCTGAATCAAAACATGATCCCTTATGCTTATGTGATAAATGTGGGTGTAAACTGTGTCAATCTTGTGTTAAACTTTCTGCTACTGGATATAGAGCTGCTCCAATGAAAAGGCTAGGATACGTATCTATTTATGTATCAACTGTAAAGCTTCTGCTGCATTGAATTCAGAGGTGGACTATGTAAAACTTAAAGAAACATTTGCGGATGCTTTGAATATATTTATTGAATCTAATCAGCAACTGAACTTCTCTATGGATAAAGGTAATGAAGGTCGATGCCTTCAAGCAATGTCGATTTGGTTAGGACTCTTTCCGAAAAACCATACCTGTTAGCTCCTGAAAGGTCTTTCTGATCCTACTAATGACTTTCATGACTTTTCATGATGTTTCTAATAAATTTGAAAGTAGATTTTCCCTTCTCCAAAGGAAATTCTTCACCTTAGGAAAGTGTTACTTGCACCCTCAACATCAGTAAATGAAACTAGGAAACTACCCCTTTCAATTTCCATTGACATGCCTTCCAGCGGTGCACAAAGGCCCCAAGTTGTTGCCTTCTCACAGATTGACACATCAGCCCAGGTCAAGGCCTCTGCACCAACCAGAATTCCTACCAATGCTAGTATGGGTCATACAAGTAAATCTCGTCCTTCTCAAAATAAAAATTTTCCGTCCTCTTTAATAGTTGGCAGTCGTAAGCTTGGTCCTGATATATCTAGAACTGCTGCCAGTGTCTTTCCTAAAACGGCCTTTCAGGTTAAGAATCTAAATGAGGTTACAGAGGAAGACTTGCACTATTATCTAAAAAATACCTTCAGAGCTTCAGAATTGAGAAGCTCAAAGTTTGTTCTGGTGAATATTCTAGTTTCAAAGTTCTGGTTAAAGAGGATCTTCTGGATACCATCCTTGATCCTGGAAACTGGCCTGAAGGTGTTGAGGTCAAACAATATATCAGTTTTTTCGACAAAACAGCTCTCAAGAAAATAGGTTTCAACACACTTGCATACATAATGGTTTCAACACAAGACCCTATTCAAATGGAAGATACCACAACTTTAAATGATAATATTACTTTTTCAAGTTTAGCTACTCACAACTTATTAGGTTAGCATATGTTTCACGTTTTCGATTTAGAATTTTGTCCTCTTTCTGATAATGCAAAAGTATACAGGGTGTTCCATTTAAAATAACAAAGTTGACAGCTACTTCCAGTATAACCGGAAGTGTCAGGAAGTTGTCACTATGTCATTAAATAGAAAATTTCAACAAATCCCCATTTACAAATTTTCAGATTTTGATATGGATTACTTTCCCGTATATGGCAAATAGCCATTCGCATTAACACCATGTATAAGAAACAACTGAACGAATGGGATTCCCTGGGTTGTGGTTTTTAAAGAGGCCATACAGTTTTGGTGCAGATGGGTTTCATGTGAGTTGTACAACATAAAATTAAAGAAAATGATCTAATAATTACAAAAGGAGATAAATCAAATGTCATAGTTATATTGCTAAAAATGGATTACATTAATAAAATAAAAGTGTTCATTTGGACTGAAAATGTAATGGAACAGTTTCTCTCAAATACAAAAGTGATTTTTACTGAATATAAAAAACGTAGAATAATTAACATGAATCCTTGCTCACCAAAACTATATGGTCTCCTTCAAAATCATAAACCAGTTAAACCTATTCATCTAGTTGTTTCTTATATTGACTGCCCTACTATTTCAAATTATTTTTTTACTCCTATCAGCACAAATGCCAGCCTATAATTCAATTATGCATAGGGCTTTTTCACTGTCTTTATCCAATTTAGATAGAGAAAAAGAATTAAGTGTTATTGAAGGTATAGAAATTATATAGGAATTAGAAATAACTTCACTTCCAATTAATTCAGGGTGGAGCGCTACATACGCCTCGGTCTGTATAAGGAGAACCATTAAACTTAGTAAAATAAAAATTAATAGACATATGGTGGTCCACCAGGAGCACATCCTAAAATTATTTTTAATGATACAGGATATTCGAGAAAAAGTTACATATCAAAATTATACTTTTTTAATCGGAACACCCTGTATTTAATATCATTTTTTAAATCTACAGACTAAATTAATGTAAGTTTCTGTAACCTTCCCTATACATAAAATCTATAATTATTGAGATATGTAATGTTTCTTAATATTGTAAGACAAAATTAAAATGTATCGTATAAAATGCATATTAATATTAGGTTCAAGTAGCCACCAATATTTAGCAAAAGGCTGTAGTTTTAAGATAAAATAATGTTTGTTCCACAGTATTATACAGGGTGCTTCAAAATTCATTTTCAATTTCAGTTACGTAGAAATTAGACACATCCTGTATTTTATGATCTATTCTTACGTAAAATTGTATTACCTTTCGAACTGCGTTAGGCTTCCCTATAGTTAACTGATAGTTTTCCAGTATTTAACATTTTTCTGTTTCGAATAATGATTTTCTCAATATTTTTCTTGAAATATTAATGTGGCGTTGGAACAATTGTCATTGTTATGTTGGTATGTTTACAAATTGGATATCTATAGTGTGTTATTAATATCACTGTTACAAACATATTTTTACGATGAAAATGAAAACATACTCTGCACAAAAACAATTTGATATGATTTTAACCATTGGAAAATTCGAAGAAAATTCCCAGCTAGAAATTATCCAAACATGCGTATCTTGGAAAGATTGCTACAATTATTTCCAAGAACTGGAAATGTAACTTATGACATAATGAATAAGCAAGTAACTATTGTGGGAAACAAAGGAACTGAATTTCGTGTCACTGGCACCATTATAGAAAATCCCCATACAAGCCAACGCAAAATTACCCAGGAAACTTCAAAAGTACAAGAATCATCTCTTGAATATTAAAAAAATATAAATTTCACCTATATCAAATCCAGCAACATCAACAACTATATGAAATGGACTTGCAACGACTTCTTGATCTTTGTGTATTGGCTTTATTCCCAAACTTTTAGGGAATGTGCCATTGGATATTATACAGAGGATGTGGCTACAGGTGGATGGTACTCCCGCACATTTCCATGTTAATGTACGGGGTGTCCTTGACAGATGTTTCACCAGTAAATGGTTAGGATGCCATGGAGGTCCACAGAACTAGCTGGTGAGATCCCCGGAGTCGACAGACATGTTTGGATTTATTTTTATGGGGCTACATAAAAAATATTTCCAACCATGCCAGAAGACATAAAACAAAGAATGCAGGTTGCTTTTCAGTATGTAACTCCACAAATGTTATTCAATGTTGAGCAGTTATTTTAAAAAAGGATTCCCTTATGCATTGAAGAAAGTCGGACGAGATTTTTTAAAATAAGTTATTTTGTAATTGTTGTTTGAGAGTTTACTTTTTATTTTTCTATTCAATGTTTATAAAAATGCATCTAATAACTTATTTTGTTTCTTGGTTCGGCATAAATTGGTAACGACAATTACGAAATAATTAATCACTTAGTAGTTGTGTCAGTGCCTCATGGATTTCAAGAAAAATATTGAGAACCTCATTATTCTAAACAGAATATGTTAATTACTGGAAAACTATTTGAGTTAGATAAAGGAAAAAACTGAAATTGAAGATGAATTTTGAAGCACCCTGCATAATATTGTGAAACCAACATTATTGTATATTAAAGCTATAGCCTTTTGCTAAATATTGTTTCTGACTACTGAAACCTAATGTTAATATGCATTCTATAAGACACATTTTAATTTTGTTCTACAATAATAAAAATTATTAGATATCTCAGTAATTATAAATTTTAGGTATCGGGGAGGTTACAGAAACTTACATTATTTTAGTCTGTAGAATTAAAAAATGACTTAAAGTGCCCAGTAAAATTAAAAATATTTTTAGAATGTACTCCTTGTGATACGCCATATGGATTAATTTTTATTTTACTATGTTTAATGGTTCTCAGCTAATGAAAACACAGCTAATATCCTATTCAATTACTCTATATAATACTAAAGATACAACAGACAAATAAATATAGCAAATGTGGAAAATAATACTGTATATAGGACAGAGCGGTAGAAATTTTAAAACACTATACCATGAGCATTTTCAGTCATGTAAATTACAAAAAATTACTCTTCTTTTGCAAATCACTGTGCTGTAGAGAATCATTATAGTTTAACCTGAATTAAATAGCATCGAAATCCTATCCTGGTCTACAAAAATGGTAAATTAAACATCTTAAAATCCCTAGAAATTCACAAACATCATAACAGACGTTCTTGTATACTCATCCTTATTTACATATGGGAAAGTGTACCAATATTACAAAAATTATTTTATTATATCCATATACCTAGTTAAAGTACAAAGGGCATAGATGTTTAATTGTTCTACAAGATGTTAAATTACTACATATATAGTAATGACTTCTTTGATCAACTTTTTTAAAATATAATGTGCAAGAATTTAATGCTGATGCTAAAATGCGCAAGTTTTAATCTTATAAATAATTGTATACACATGTTGGGTATCTTTCACATATAGTTTTTTGTTTTAGTATTCCCCACCATTAAACAAAATATTTATGGATATGAACAGCCCTTTCCCAGTAGATTTCAAAATAAAAAAACACCCACAGAATATGTTATATATCAGAATTACTCCAGTTTACAGTTTACCACAACATTCCCAAGATTTTGTTTATAGATGTATTAATCATGAACATCCTATGGAAAAGTCCAATAGAGGTAAGTAATATGGATTAAATAGAAAGTGTTTTATAGTAATAATTATTTAACACAACTACGAATAGTACGAATCTACTTTATATCCATCATCTGTAAACGCCTTATTTAAATAAGGATTAAAACTGGCTATATGCCTCGCCGAGCGCTGACTTACAAAGCAAAAATTTGCCGCACAAGGATACGGATTGCAATGAAAACTACGAGGAAATACTTGGACCTTATATCGTAAGAAGTCACTAATTACAGACCAGTTTCGATCTTTTTATGATCTCGTCAGTTCAATATAAGTGATCATACCTAAAGATGTGAAGACCCAAGTACTTGGCATAATAGGTATGTTTTCTGTATGCAAACCCTATACTATAGCGCCCGCTCTTGGTAGTTCTCGCAACACAATCCAAACCAAACTAATCGTATGGGAATCCAATACAATAACAAGTTGTAGAAACCAGTTCTACTACTTGACAGATAGGATGTACATAACACATAATTACGAATAGTACGAATCTACTTTATATCTATACTATCTATTATACAAAATACCGCATATTTTTGCTTTGTAATTCAGTGCTTGGCGAGGCATTTAGTCAGAAGAATAGCTGTTTTGGCTTAATTTGTTTCAGTCCTTATTTAAATAAGGCGTTTACATTGTTATATTCCCTCATAAATCCTCAAACGCCTCAAACGTTTGAGGATTTATCCGACCACATTGAGTATATGGCAGCTCAATTTATTAAAACTTCTGTCCTATCATCGAAGGTAATAGATAATACCCAAAGAAATTATCTCCGGCCCAAAATGCCCAAAATTGAACTAATAAAATTTGACAAATCAGATATGATGTTATGCCATTATTTTATGCAGCTAGTGCATACATAACCTGATTTTTCTAATGCGCAAAAACTACAATATTTATTAGGAAGTATTTGTGGGAAAGCACTAAATGTTTGTAGTAACATTGAAGCCATTCCAAGTAACTATCCAGTTAAGTAAGTAAGTAATCTTTATTTAGCATAGCCAGCTAATACAAAAACTAACAATGTTAAAAAAAAGCCAAAAACAATTTTTACACAAAAATGGTTTTCTGAGTATACATTAAATTAATTTCCATTGTAACTTCTACACCATTATATACATATCCAATACACAATATAACACATATACAATTTACTAAACAAATAAAATAAACAAATAAACAAATCTGCAGACCCCAAAACTATAGAAAAGTATTGACAACATAATGACTCAACACCTTTCTAAAGTTATTATAATTTTCACAATATTTTATTTCGTTTGGGATTGTGTTATACATATTTAAACCCTTATGAAAAATTGTTTTACTCAATAATTTTGTCTTTGCTGCCTCTATAAAAAAGTTATTCCTTTGTCGTGTATTATGTGCGTGAACATTGTTTACATACTTTATCTTGTTCGTTAAGTATGGAGCATTCATCCCGTTCACAATCTTGTATACAAAATCTAATGTTTTAAACATAATTCTTTGTCTAACATTATAATATAATAAATCAATAATAATTCTCAAATACTTCATATCATGAACTTGTTCGATTTTATGGTTTTTATGTGTACATGAAATTTTTCTGATTTTGTCTTAGACAATTCATATTTTTTACCTATTAACATACATATAGTTTTGCTCAAATTTAGACATAACCTATTATTATTTAACAATTTATCTAATAATTCTAATTCATTATTGACAGTGGAGAACATCTCAAGATTAGTACTACTCAAACATACTATAGAATCGTCTTCAAACATATAAATTTTACAATTTTTTATACAAGTAACAATATCATTTATATACAGCACAAAAAGCACCGGACCAAGGATGGTTCCTTGAAGAACTGCATATATTGTTTCAATTGTGGCTGACATGTTATTTTTAACTTTTTGGGCTCTATTACCTAGATAACTCTTGAACCATCTCAAAACATTATTTTGTAATCCTATCTTTTCCAGCTTATACATCAATATATCTCTGTTCACTGTCTCAAACACCATTTTAAAGTCCAAGAAAACTACTAATACATTTTTCTTTTCCTCTAAACATTTGAACCAATCATTACACAAATTCACAATGGCAGATTCACATGAATAGTTTTTTCGAAAACCTGACTGATTATTAACTATTATTTCTCATCAATGTCACAAAAATTCAAATGTTGATCCTTCACTTCCTTTTCAAGAATTTTTTCAAAATTGTAACTGTATTTATTGGTATGTGCTCTTCACTTTTTACAATATTAATAATTTTAGGAACAGGAATCACGGTGGATATAACTTCTTTTAGAGTATAAATATTTTTTCTCAATTTATCCATTGATACTAAATCAAAAGTTTCAAAAATCTTTAAGTTTCTCTTTAAAGTTGCTGGAACATCTACACTCAGTTCCAAAAAAAGTGGCGCACCCGATTTTTTGGTTAACTTCAAGGTCCTGTAACTTTTATACTGGTAAACCGATTAGAAACATTTTTGTGTGTGTACTTAACTCCTGTACTTAACTCCTTAACTCATTGCTAATGGATTAACTAGTTAATTAATTAGTTAACTCATTAACTCATTCAAAATAATGGAGAAATTCAGCGACATGTTTTTTATAATTTTTTTGAAACACCCTGTGCATTACACTAGTACTTGAATAAAAAATCTATACGATCCTGTTGAAATTGCTGTCCTTAATGAACATTTTGTTTGTTTGTTCATTGTTTTATCTTAAAAATTGACGAAATTAGAGAATATTTACTGGAACCGTATTTATAGCAAAAAAATCACCTTTACATTACGACTGCAGCATTGATTGAAGCATTGAGTAGGCTTTGAAAAAAAAAAACAGTAAAATCTCCAAGCAACCATATTTTAACAACATTTTGTTGACATTGTGATTTTCATCAAAACATAACGTATTTTGTGTTTGAAATCAAAATGCCTATTACACCCAAACAGAATGCAAGGTTAGTTGCTTTAGTGAGTGATGGTCGTAGTACACGATACGCTGCTCGTGCAGTAAGAATTACGGAAACAACAGCTCATAGAGCCATTCGAAAGTACGGAAAGAAACTGGAAGCACAGCTCGAAAAGTGGGTTCTGGTCGTCCCCGAAAGACGTCCTGTAGAGATGATCGTTTTCTGAGGTTGCAGATTTTACGAAATCGGTCTAACACAGCTGTGAATGCACAGCAAGACCTCCGACAAGTTCGAGGTACAATAGTTAGCAAACAGACTGTTTGTAGACGGCTGCAGGAAATAAATTTGAAAGCCAGAAGACCTGCAAAAGGTCCTAAATTATTACGAGCGCACCGTGCAGCGCGAAGAAATTTTGTTCAAAATTATGGACAATGGAACAATGAAGAATGGTCTGACGTCTTATTTACTGACAAATCACGATTTTGTTTCAATATGGGAGATGGCCGAAAGCGAGTATGGCGAAGAACGGGAGAAAGGTTTAATCAAGATTTGATTAGAGAATGTGAGAATTTTAATGGGGGCTCGGTCATGGTATGGGGTGGAATTTCTTTGAATAGACGTACACCTTTTTTTCACAGTTTTCCTATTAGGCAGTCAATGACAGTGCGAATTTATATCGATGACGTCTTACAGCAGTATGTTCGACCTCTTGCTGAGTTAGCTGGTCAACATTTTGTACTAATGCATGATAATGCCCAACCCCATGTAGCACAAATAGTGCGAGATTTTTTAGATACTGCTGGTATCACCACATTACAGTGGCCTGCTCAAAGCCCAGATATGAATCCCATCGAGCATCTATGGGACGAATTAGGACGCAGAGTACGTTCTCGCGATAGGCCTCCAGTGACTCTACAAGAAATGGCTTATGCATTATCGGAAGAATGGGATAACATACCACAGCAGAGGATAACCAATTTAATTTCCAGTATGCCACGCAGATTAGAAGCTCTTAGAGTTGCTAGAGGTGGCAACACTAGATACTAAAATTATTCATTGTCATGATTTGGTTGTGTGTTGCTGTAATGCTGTAATTATTAGGTATTAAAATATGGTTGCTTGGAGATGTTACTGTTTTTTTTTCAAAGCCTACTCAATGCTTCAATCAATGCTGCAGTCGTAATGTAAAGGTGATTTTTTTGCTATAAATACGGTTCCAGTAAATATTCTCTAATTTCGTCAATTTTTAAGATAAAACAATGAACAAACAAAAAAATGTTCATTAAGGACAGCAATTTCAACAGGATCGTATAGATTTTTTATTCAAGTACTAGTGTAATGCACAGGGTGTTTCAAAAAAATTATAAAAAACATGTCGCTGAATTTCTCCATTATTTTGAATGAGTTAATGAGTTAACTATTAACTAGTTAATCCATTAGCAATGAGTTAAGCTACATACACACACAAAAATGTTTCTAATCGGTTTACCAGTATAAAAGTTACAGGACCTTGAAGTTAACCAAAAAATCGGGTGCGCCACTTTTTTTGGAACTGAGTGTATATTTTGTCCTTTATTAATTGTTCAAATTATAGTATCTATACTAACTTTCTTATTTGGTATAGAATTTTTATAGAACTTTTCTTCTGTATCTCTTTTCAAACGAGTCACATAATTTCTGGTTTGCTTATATTGGACATATTCTAAATTATTTGGAATAATTTAGAAGAAACTTACTTAGATAGACTATTAAACTGTCGTAATGTACCTAATCATAACCCTAGTAGTTTACAAGCTTTCTTAGAAAAATTTGATGGCAATGCTAAAGCTTTGATAAATTTAAATATCCCAAATCTAGCTGACTTCATATAATACCACATTGCATTTTCCAAGTTGTCTCAAGAGACCATAAATTCCTTTGTGGTCTTCTGAGAGCTTCACTGTTCGCTGACATACTAGGTACTCACAAAGTCACTGGACCGAAAGATACTCCAACCGCTGTTAAAACCACTCTTGGATAATTAGTTCTAGGTCCTGTAGGTTGTTATAATACAATTATATTAAATAATCAATCTTTTTGCGCTCTATTCACGTTAGATTCATTAGTGGAAAAGATGTTTGATATTGAAGATTATACCCCACCAATTGCAAAAGATGAAGATTACATTTGTAAACAATTATTCCTTCAAACTATTAGCCGTGATTGCCAGGGAAGATTTATAGTTTCTTTTCCTTTTAAAATGTTATTTAGGTGACTCATTCCCGTTGGCAGAAAAACGACTATTTGCTGTAAAAAAAAAAATTTCCTGACCGTAGAGAAACATATTTCCATATTTAGAGATTATTTAGACCAAGGACATATGTCGTTAATACCAAAAGAAAAAGTTAATTGCTTGTACTCACTTTATCCCACACCATTATGTTTATAAACAAGCACTTCTACCCCATGTCGTATAGTTTTCAATGCAAGTATGAAAACATCAATCAGCATGTCTTTAAATGATATACTTTATCTCATAGAAGTTTTTCATATAAATAAATTTTCCATAACTTTTTGATCAAAATTATTTATTGGGCAGGCAATGCTCAATTCTTTTATTTGTACTTTATCTTCCAGTGGAAGATTTGCAAAATTAGCTAATGCTAATTATACTACTAAGAGTGTTCATGTTAAGTAATATATAAAATTGTCTTTTCACAAAAATGAAATAAGTATTTTAATAATGTTAAAAATATGTAATGTGTTAAAAATGTGTTATAATGTTTAATAACGTTCGCGTAGTGCCGCGAAATAATTGCGGCCAAATCTGCATAATATAAGCATATGGAAAGTATCTAATGAGTCTAGTCGAAAAGGACATCGGGTCGGTTGCCATAGTTGCTGTGATGCATTGCTCACTGTGTGTGCAGTGCGCTGTGATTCAGTGATATGGACTGTGGCATTATGAGTACGAAAGCTCAAGTGCTCAAGCCCTTCCTAATAATAGTCTTGTACCACAATAAACATGTTTTAACTTTTAACATTTGCATTTGATTTGCAATAATGATAATGATTTCTTTGGTATTTTTGGAAAAGGGGCGCGCGGCCATGCGGCCTTAAGGAGAAGCCGCCACTGACATTTTTATACTTTTCCTTAGTTCGGAGTATTTTTGAGTATAATAGTTTCATTTGCTCCCCTATATATGCGTGTCATATTGATTGGGTTGAGAGAGTTCAGGGTAAATTTACAAAATGTCTGTTATGGAAACTTTATTTTACCTATGAAAATATCTACACCTTTTGCGGGCTGTACCATTGTACCATGTATGTACCATTTGGTTCGATGTAGTGTACGGAGGAATAAATAAATAAATGTAAATTTTTATGCACTTGCAAAATATACTAGACAATTTGTAATAAAAAAATGATAAATAAGCCTATTATTAAATAGAAATTCTATTTTAAAAAAGATTCTATTTTCTATTCCATCAGGGACTAATCTTAACATTGTACCAGTCACAGTTCTATGTTCAACATGTGTTTCTGTTTTCATCTTTATCAGATGCATGTAGATCCATGATTTTGCTCTAAAATATTTATAAGAAATAGTTGTGAGATTAGATAGCTGAACATGAAGTCTGTACTTTCACATTGTATTCGTTTGTTAATGGTTACATAGGCAATGATAACCAACCTATTCAAATACAGTTGAATAGTTGTGTGCTGCAGTTTACTATATTAATAGAACAAGTTATGGGCCTAGATTTCGCCTAATAGTAGGGCTTTAATAAATTGCTTAACAATTTATTAAATTAATTTCTGCAACAAGATCAATGTAGCTGTTATAAGTAAATTTAATGGAATCAATTACCAGTAATCGAAATTTCAAATGGTTTGTGCTTGAAGAGCCAAAGATATTTATGTATTAATAGATGATTCAACACCAAACCCAGAAAGAGTTACAACCGTCAAACTCGATAGTTGTCAATAAAAATATAATCATCATTCAGTTTTAATTATTTCCAAATGATACCAACTTGGTTGGTGAACGCGCGTCGAGTGCAGTATAGTGTTTTGGTGTTATGTGGAAAACTACGTCAGTGTTACAAAAATATACCTGTGTGATGTTTGCATTAACTTCTGCCATGGGCTTACAGCAAATTACTCTCAGAAACTTTCATTACCTCAAATAAATTCTGTCAAAATTAGATGCCATATATCGCCAGAATTCCGAGATGAACAAAGTTATAATGCAAAGAAGGTTCCATCAATACAAAATTAATAAAAGTGATAGTATAGCATATCGAGTGGCTAAAAGTAGGTGGCCTATTAGATTATTTCAGAGACCACTTTGATTTAAATTTTGTAATTTGGCACTGTGGTTTTTGGGTATGTTCTCTTTAAATATAATAATGGTGTTCCTGTTGTTCTTGCGGTTATACTGAATGAAATTATGGTTTTAAATGAAAAACCGTGTATAGGATTGATTTTTTGATTCTACATTAAATTTGAGTGTAACTTTCATCAAGTTTTCCTATACCCAAAATTAACTGTTTTCGAGATTTAATTTTATTAAAAAAAAAATCAGTATCTAGTTGAAAACCCTGTTTTTTTATGATTAGAGACAATATTCAAAGGAGAGAGAGTTAAATCTGCGCCTTCTAACCATACCTTCAAGGTTGCAGAATCTCGTACAAGGTGGTAAAAATTTAATATCAAATTAGGTCGACTGCAAGGCATGAAAACTTGATTTTTTAAATTGAACACCCTATAAATTTTTCCAAATTTAGATGCGGAATTTTGTTCGTTCTACTTCTATAGATAGTATGATTTCCTGTACCTATCTCTTTAATTTTTAAGTTACTAGTGGAGTAAAAACAAGGGAAAAAATCGCTTCCTTCTCGCAATCGCAATTTTTGTCAATCCGGTGTTCCGACAGAAATTGCCACAATAATAAGTGCACGCGTTTAGCATAAAGATTAAGATGTTGCGACGAATGTAAATATGCAATTTGTGGTATGGATAAAAACGAAGTACTTGCTACTACTACTACAAGTATTAGTATATTCTACGTAATATCTACTTTAAAACGAAGGATTTACTAATTTCCGGTAGTATCTACTTTACTTGACATAGAACATGCTTCACCACAAAGTATAATATACTCCATATTATGAAGTATCTACTTAACAAGTGTAGTACATTCTTTGAAATGTGTAGTACTTACTTCCGTCACACATACACCGCATGCCGGATCCTGATAATCGAGATAGACATGTTTAAAAGTTTTTGGGAAACAGTTTCAGTTTTGTATGTATTTATAACACCAACAGTCCTTTAAGATGTCTTCGGATGAAGGAAGTGTGATAGAAGAGTAACGAGTAACGAGAAAGTAACGTTTTCCCTACTAAACCTAGATGAAAAATGTAAACATAAAACATTTTAAATTGATGGTACTTAATTGTTTACCTAAATATTTGACGGTATATGGTATTCTTGCAGTATAAATTTTATTTCTATGTATTTGAAGCATTTTTAAAGTAATCACTTTGTAACACGCACAATGAGGCTGCCATGATATCAACTTCTCTAATGACGGAGAAAATATTTCAGTTGTTGTTAAAATGGAAGTATTTACCAGTAAAAAGTATTAAAGTAATTATAATGTTTAGAAGAATGCTATTATTTTTAGCATTTCCGGAAAAATAGAAGGGAGTACTTTGAAATGTAGTATCTACTTCGTTTTAAAGTAAATACTATGTAGAATATACTAATACTTGTAGTAGTAGCAGGTACTTCGTTTTTAATCATACCACCCATTATATAGTAACAGTAACTTTATATTAAAAATATGAATGTAAATACAATGCAAATTTGTGTTCCTGATAGAAAATATTTATCGAATCATGAAATTAGAAAATATATATTATACTAGAACATTAAATTATTTTTTTAATACAAAATTCTTTTTGGATATTTTATATTGGTCAGAAGATCACCCAAGCGGGCCTTCAAAACACATCGAGAGCACTGTACGGTACGATAATTTGATAGCGTCTTCGAAAAGCACGTCGCGCGGCGCAGCGCGCCCCTGTGTTATTAATTTTAAATGGCGATAACTCGAAAACTGTTTGTCACAGAAGGTTGGTTCTTCTAAAAACTTTTTCAATATTTTTTCTTTAATTCATACGCAGATACTATGGCAAAATTCCTTGAAATAAAAAAGTTTCTCGCTTACCGAAAATCATGCAGCAATAAAAGTAAAATTTCGAGTTTACTCCATTCTCCAAGAAAAAATACGCTAACCAGGGGACTTAAATTAGTACAGTTATGACCGCCTATATATCCTCAATCGATTAAAAAAAACCTCATGTTTATAAGCTAATTAGTTTCGAAGTTATCGCGTGGTATGTCTAAAAAAACATAAATATAACATTTTGACAAATTATTGACATTTTTGGGGATAAAAAATGTCTGACCCCCTAAAGATGTCGTAATTAGTCCTTTCACATGCACAAGGACCCAACCAATGATCCTGTATAGGTTTCATGTGGTTATACCTTTAAAAAATTTTTTTAAACATTTTTCTACCGTTTTTACTCCACTATACCCTCAGTTCTCACTGCAGTAAACTAAAATCACTTATCTTTTTATAGGTATTCGTTCTAAAAAAATTTAAAAGCGCAATATAATTGCATTTATAAATTGTTGCTGTAAAAGTACTGTAAAATAATTCGGGTGATCCTTCAACTACATTTCTCCAAAATTGTAGTTGGTTGGTTATCTATAAGAGGGCAAAACAGAGTAATACTAAATTTTTGCTGAGACCCTACTTCTCTTATCAAAAAAACTTTGATTTCATTATCTTTATTGGTACCTAAGAGGTTATAGTAAAATTGTTGTAGACTTCAATGCAGATACGAAATTAATGAAATTCCTTTGAATTCTTCGAAACTTTGTATTACACGTAGGTTGCAAATTTGGGTATGTGGCATTCTATTTTCTACAGGTTTTGCTAATGTTCTTGTTCCACTGGTCGTAAATAACGAATAAATTTATAATAACTTCTTCATTTGTGTGATTATTGTCATCTAATTCTTTTTTAAACTTTTACAGCAACAATTTATAAATGCAATTATTATAATGTGTTTTTAAATTTGTTTGACCGCAAATACTTAATTGTGGACAGATTGGTTGCTTGTAGTTTTGAAGAATTTCTCAGCAATCTAGGTAAAGAGTTAAGTAATTTTAGTTGATTGTAGTGAGAACTGTGGGTAACTGTAAAAGTAAAAGAGATAGATATAGGGAACCATACTATTTATCGACATTACACATCTGAATTTGGAAAATATACAGGGTGTCCCATATAAAAAAAATCAAGTTTTCATGGCTTGCAGTCGACCTAACTTGGTATTAAATTTTCACTACCCTGTACGAGATTCAGCAACCTTGAGAGTATGGTTAGAAGGTTTACGAATTTAACTCCTCTCCTGTGAATATTGTCACTCTATCTTTCGTACCATAAAAGACAGGGTTTTCAGCGAACTACTGATTTTTTATTTTTTCTTAAGAAAATTAAATATCTCGAAAATGATTAATTTTAGATATAAGGAACCTTGTTAAAAGTGACACTAAAATTTAATGTAGAATAAAAAATGCAGGGTGTTATATTTAAAATAATAAAGTTGACGTCAACTTCCGGTATTAACAAAAGAGCTACAAGGACGTCATTATTTTATTTGAAGAGGCCATACCCAAAAGTGGCAAATTTCAAAATTTAAATCAAAGTGTCTGATAAATTATATAAGGCCATCTACTTTTAGCCACCAGGTATATTGAAGTAGAAAGTCTGGCTTAACAAGTATGTGAAACTAGAGAAACTCTTATAGACATAGTTATAATGACAAAAAACTTGCATACATTACCAGAAAATTTCAGGATATCGACAAGCTTTACAATTCATTTATGGTGCAAATGTACCCAAATACTTGTGTACCAAGACAATAAAATACTTTATCACAAACTTCCAATTCAATTCCTTTCAAGTTACAGCACCTCCTAATCCAACCCTGATGCATTTTAAAAAACATTTGACAGAGAAACATATGTCCATATACCTGATCAGAATAAGACAAAATTAGTCACTAAAAGTAGGAGATTGGTTGGTTGGGTATGACAATAATCCTACGAATGATCGATTATTTAATGTGAGTGCAAGAAAAATTACAGTTTCTCATGTTATATTTAATCAAAAAACAAAACGTTTTTTTACTGTTAATATTGGTATAAGTAATACTAATCGTGAGAAAAACACCCCAGTACTTAAATATCAAATTGATCAAGAACATAATTCTAAATTTGTGCAAAACCAAGGGGAAAATGTTCTAGAAGACATGTCACGTTTATATTCTTGGAGAGAGGTTAATATATTCAAAATGAACGCAACTGCGTAGGAATCGATATACCTGGACTATCCCAAGAGGTTCTTGGAGTGAGAAGTCAGGCAAGCAGAAAGAAGACAATGCAGAAAATTTAGAGGACTGATATTCTAGATGCATGCAAAATTTAACAATCTTTTGCAGAGCGATGAAGTTCATGAATATGAAGCTGACGATTGTGTGTATATGGGTTAAAGTTAAACAAAACATAGTTATTACAAAAGTTTTATTAGTTGTACCATAATTCATAAATATGTCCACAATGTATTTTCTTGTATTTTCTTCACCTTGCCGTCAGAATGCAAGTTTAACGGAAGTAAAACAAGGTATAAGTGTTTATTGTAAACGAATTATTATGATTGACGGCAATATTTGACATTTGTACTTTGTTCATTAGCATCTGTTAGCATTTGTTTTTGCTGTGATTTTCTACTAGTCTTTCTGTATTTCCTTTTGGTTCAATATTATATCCTATATATTTTAAATCAATCAGTTCTTTTCAGAGCTAAATTACATCGCTTTTCAAGTTTCTCGTAAGTACAAGTAAAAACAAAATTTTAAGGTTATTAACTAAAAAAATTTCTTTTCAGTTTGGCACATTATGTCTTTACTGCAGAACAAGATGCCTTTATTTTAATGGCTCATTTTCGTAGTGGAACTAGAAATGAAGAAGGATTATGGACATACTCCGTGCAATCCTGCAGTGAGTAATTTATGACCCAATTTCCAGAGGAAAACATTCACTATAAAACCTTATTAAATCATGAATCTGTAATTATTAAGAGATTTCAAACCAAACACTACATTTACAAAGGTAAATCCACTGGCAGGTGTACTGTTCTCAGAGGAAATGTTATCGATGATATAATAATAATAATAAATAATAATATAATAATAATATGCAGTAACGAATGAATCAAAGTCCAAGAAAGCCCGTGTCAAAGTTGTCCGCTCAGACACCTAACTTTTTGTATTATGTTTGACCCAACATTCTCAAGTTTATTTTAAAATTGCTTTGATAGTTGTAGCAGCTTGAAAACCATATTTGAAATAAAATTTAAGTTGTATTTATATATTAATGAAATTTTTCTTTCTGTAGGTCTTTCAGCTGGAATATGCCATAAGTTAAAAAAAAAAACACTGAATCTACATCCCTACAAGGTAACTGTTTTATAGGAGTTGCTTCTCCTTGATTACAGAAGACGATTACATTATTGTGAATGGTTTCTCGAAACCATGAATAATAATTTGTTAAATTTAACATTTTTTACTGATGAAAGATGGTTCCACTTATCTAGTATGTAATTCACCAAAATTGTAGAACTTGGCCAGCAATGTTAAAAAGATATATAAAGGTCCTATATATTTCTACCAGACAATAAATAGTGAAAGATATCAGAGTTAGTTTAAAGCCTTTTTTAACACAATTACATGATGATGCGTTGCAAGTCGGTTACTTTCAGCATGATGGGTCAACTGCACATACCGCAAGAGTGACAATTCAGTTTTTAGAGGAATTTTATGGTAATAGACTAATTAGTCAAGAATTGTGGCCAATCAGGTCACCGAACTGAACTCCCTTAGATTATTTTGTTTTAGTTTAGATTATTATAACTGCAATGCATAATAACGAAGAATTAGAAGTAACATTTATTCGAGAAATTAATAATTTAACTGCCCAACAGCTGCAAAATGTATTTGAGAATATGTATAGTTGCGTAAATTTGTGTATAGCCAGTGAAAGGCATCATTTTCAGTATAATATGTAACCTTTTTTAATGTAATTTCTAAATCATTTTGGGTTTATTGTTAGTGCAATGGTACTGTAAATCAGAGAGCATGTAATGGTTTTTTCTATGTTGGTTTTATTGTTTCTAATAAAAAATAAATGTTACAATATGTTTCCTTTCCTCTGAATATTAGATTAAAAAATTTTTATAATTAAGTTATTCAGCATATATTTTTGTTTATTCCTTTAAAAGTTGTGAAGTCTTTTAGTATTGTCCTTTGAATCCAGTATTACCAAAATAAAAAATTAAATTCACTAACCACTAGGAGTTTGACGTCAATTTTTTTTTCGTAGTTATCAATTATCCATTTGTAACACTAAATTCCACGTAAATTCAATATTATAAACAGTTCACTTGTAAGGTTATTTAATTCTGTCAAAATATTTTTGTTTAATTAAACCTCTAACCGTGTCTGGTGGACTGCACAGATTCTAGGGAGTTTTTAGTTAAATCAGTACCAATCAGTACAATATTAGTTGCCTATACTTGCGGTCATGTGGCTTGTGGACATTTATGAGGCTCTGTATATATCAATCATGAACTGCTTATATCACCAATTGTAGAGGCGATTCACAAAGTGCTTTCTAGTCTACAAAATACTTGAAATAAAAATCAGTGAAGCTGATTATGCCTTGGGTATTGAAGTTACAAGATGTAGATCGGTAATTTTTTTAAATAAAGAAGGATTTATTCAGAAAATAATACGTTTTAGTTTTAACAATGCAAATTCTCCTAGAAAACTCTCAGATCGGCCAATATACTGTTTTCCACTTTGTTTAAATAGTCTATGTGACAGATATTTGCTTGATCTATACAGATTGATTGCCCTTAAGTGTCTAAACTTGTTATAATCCTTTAAGTTTTTAGTTTACCGATTTTTGTATTGTGGATGATCTGCAAGCTTTCTTATAACATTTAGTTTCAGTTCATCGTCAAACCAAATAGGAAATTTAAAACTATTTTTTAACTTGATTTTAGGTACAAAATTATCAATATATTGCATCAATTTAATATAGAACAGCCAGTATTTATTTCAGCATTCAAAATACTATCCCAATGCACATTTAATAGATGTTTGCTTATGGCTATAAAATTACAATTTTTTTAATTATATATAAACTAACTTGTTCGTCATCTTCTATACATTGATGTGGTTTGTCACAAATAGCTGAAGTAACAATGGCAGGGTGTTGCCTATCACATTTGATAGAGATGAAAACCAAAAATAATAAAGTGAATGAAATAAAATAAAATAAATATACTTTAATATTCCATTTTATAATTTATAATAGCTTATAGAATATTCAGAGTGAGGTTAGGTAGATAATGTATTAACCTAACCTGTATCCTTTCTGTTGTTCAATCGACTATTAGTTTTTTACTTCCGTGTATGTTCTATGTAGATAACTACAAACATTTGTATAAATGTTCTTTTCTTGTAAAATTATTATTCATAATGCAATAATAAATACAGTTATAGTTGTATTGTGCAGTTTACTAAATTACTACAACGATACTACTATTTTAATTAAAGTATCGGAGTACCAGTGGCACTTTCAAGTGCCACTACTCATTTTGCTGTGCTGTCATATTATGTGCATATCAAAATGAATAATTATAACACACAGAATTACAGACTTATAATCGTCACTACCACCACTGCTGCCCATAATTCATACCACTTATCTCATCAGTGTTATTCATAAATTTTTTTAAAATTATCTTCATACTTGATTAAACTAATATTTATATCATATAAATCTCTTACAGTTTGTAAGAATCGTTATTGAATATATTGGTTATGTTTTTATTCATAAACAGTCTAATATTCTATATTAAGCAAACTAAATAGAAGAATTTTACTTGTACAAAGGTTGTATAGTTGCCACCAAACAATGAAGAATAGTAAAGAAATACTCAATAGCCAATAAATAATAAAAAATCATATCAATTTTCCATGTCATACCATTGGAATCCTTTTATTTTTGATTTCAGATGTTAAGGAAAATGTCCGCCAACATATTATTAGATGCTCTCATCTTTCTGCAATATATCTAGGTGACAAGAATAAGAATGAACGCTTAAGTGTTGTGATACCATTATCACTTCCACAAACTGGAACTGAAAGTGTAAGAGAAATGTTTCAATTCGTTTGTAAAAATTCATGTCCAACACCTGGTATGAATAGAAGACCAATAGAAGTTATTTTTACATTGGAGGATGTTTCGTAAGTAGAAAATGGCTATTTATTGTATTTGGATTTGCAATTGAAGTGAATATCAATTTGCAGCTTTTTTAGGCACCTTGATAATTTAACATTTCTCCTTTCGTGTTTCCTTCGGTAATAAGATTTTCCTCATGTTTCACTATATACAGTTTCATTAATAAAACTTGTTCATTAGAAGGTTTTAAGTTTCCACTTTATTGAGATTCTGAAATTTTAAGCTAAAGTACACAAATTCTATCATTTTGAAATATTATCCACCCTGTAGACTACTACAGGGTGGTTAGTAGTAGTTTGTAGTAAGTACTGAATCCCTGGCAAGTAGGTTGCTAGCGGCCCTTTTTGCCTACCCCTACCGTTCTGTCACCTACTTTCTGTTCCTTAACCCTCCTGGAACCTACCTGGATTTGGGCCCATTTAATGGGCTCTACCTCCTCTCTATGCAGCTCCTTAGGGCCAAAGACGTCATGTCTCAGTCGCCTAAATGCCCCACATTGTTCCAAAAAGTGAAGGCGTGTGTTTTCTTTCTCCACACATTCCAGATACATCGAGTCCTCCTTTACCCCTATCATGGATGGGTGTCTCCTAACTCTGCAGTGCCCAGTTGGGATTCATACTAGTTGGTTTAGAACCCTTCACATAACTTTTTCTACCTGTCCATTACCCGCGTCGCATGCCAGTTGCAATGTGATGTAGCTTGATGTTTTATGCCTTAAGAAAATTTCTAAACATTAACGAGGTGGTGGGATGGAATTGATGAATATTCTCTAATTCGGGTGTCCAATGAAATGATTGATTTTTTTGTAATACAGCAGAAATCCGAGCAGTTGTCAGTGCTATAATATAATAAGACACCTAGATATTATAACCAATTTTGCCTAATTCTTGGCTATAGCCAAACAAAATGAATTACAAATTAGCTCCGATAGCTCAGTCATTAGGGTATAGGTTCTTAGAGGGCACTATGTTTACTATCACGCTGTTGATGGCGCCAAAGATTTTTTATAAGACAAAAATTCAAGACTATTTTATTCACTTTTCCTAAATACCGTTGAGGTCAGAAATAAAGGAATTCAAAAAAACTTGATACATATATTAATGAACAGATTGAAAAGTGAATTTGTTTTTACAAAAAAAAAAAAATATTCAAAGTTAACAGTGCAGTGATTAAGAATGAGAGAAAATAAACCAAATATTGAAACCTAATATTGAACCCTCCTGGTTTCAAAGATAAGATAATTAAATATAATAAGTAATATATGCTACAAGAGGTATCTGTTATCAGATAATTAAAATTAAAAGGAAAGCATATATTATTATTGGCGATTCAAATTACCGATGAGGGCGCTGCAAATTGTAAACAAATATGGAGGAAGACGAGTAAAAATTTTGCATTTTATATCACATCATCTAGCAATTTAGCATTCAACTGCCAAAAATATACTCGTAGTGACTTCATGTGCTAGTTAGGGTGTTAGGGTGAAATAAAGGAGAAAAAGAGTGGTAAAAGCAGTCAAACGTCCCATAAGTGCTTCATTACTAATTATATGAATTTTTTGGGTTGAAACAGGTACCCTAGTTTTTGTCTACTTACATTTTGGACTAAAATAAGTGTGATAAACTGTATGGTGATACCATATAAGTGCTTCTTTTTTGTTAAACAATGCTTAAATTTAAATATATTCTGCTTTTATAAGACTAATAATAGAAAAGTATAGACAAACTGCAACAATAAAGTGGTTATGTTGTGTAAATAAACGTGTTCCCTGTTATTAAATTGCTACATGCCTTTTGTAGAAATGAATGAGAAACAGTTTCTTATACTAGGGCCAAACTTCTACCTATCTTCAATCTTAAACACTTCTATTGACACATTTTGTGGAATAACACTAAACACGGCAGTTTGTATTGTGCTGATTTCTTTTGAATGCCATTTTAAAATGTAAAAATAAAGATATACAAATACTAACCACGTCGTTTTTAACTTTGTAATACCAAAAAATCGTCGGTTGTATTTTCACATGAAGCAGTATCAAAATGACCACGTCGCGGTACACATCGGGCGTTGTTGCCATAGCTGCGTATTGTATAATTCATAAAAACCGTGCACGGAATAAACGACTTTGGGTACATCCAATTGTGGAACAACTACTACTAAAAGGTGCATTTGTAACCCTGTATTCCGACTTGAGAGAGCACCCAAGAAAATTTTTTAATTATTTTCGGATGTCCGTGGCGACGTTTGATGAATTATATGCAAAACTGGAACATAGTTTGATGCATACAAATGTTGTGAGGTTGTCAGTGAGATCTGATAAAACCGGCAATCCAGTACTACCGCCAACGCACAGCGCAGCATGTGAATAGCACGTATCACCACCATGCCCTTGCGCCTGACGTAGCTACGCTGGGCGCAAGAGCCAGACGCGTGCCCGGCCGTGAAATTTCGCGTTCGCTCACACGCCGCTGCTTCACGCTCGCATCTGAAACCTCATATTTAACTCAATGCCAACCAATTTTCAAGCGTAGGACGTAGGGCGCGTTCTACACCTCATCTGAAACGGCACTAACAGTTGTTGACTTTGGTATAAAAGACGGAAATCGTATATGATAAAAATACTTAAATTTTTTTCACGCCGGACTTTGAGTGGTAATTATTTGGTAAAAAATTTATAATAACAAAAATAAACAATTATGTAGTAGGTCCACAGAAAAAAGTACAAAATTTATAATGTGTCCTTAGAAAATGGTATACCGTACACGTTTATTACACATTTCCAAACATAGACGTTGACGAGAAACGTTTAATATATACACTATAACCGAAAAAATACCAAAATATGGTTGAATACACGTATACAGGGTGGCCCACCTATCTCCGCTCGGACCGTAGCTACTAGACCAATAGAGATTAAGGCAAAACATTTTCAGGACTAGTTTTGTCTATAATGAGCCACACTTTAAAATTGTTTTTGGATCTACAGGGTGTACCATATATCCGAGGTCACGATTTCGGGTATTTTTTTAAATGGACCACCCTCTATATTTTTTCATTTTTGGATTCTACAGAAAGTTCTAAAGACATTTTATGTAGGATGTCCTATACCTATCTTCAACTGTTTTTGAAATATTGACAGGTAAATATTGACATTTTTGCAACTTTGACACCCTGTAAAATCGAAGCGGTTTGAGATCAAGCAAAACAGTTTGCACATTTCTATCTTAACTTTTCATAAGCTATCGTTTGGTACTAATTTCAAACTTATCCAGGAATTAAAAATTTTCAAAATTTTCAGAAAATTTTAAATTTTTGGATAATTCTGAAATTAGTATATTATAGACAATACTAGTCCTGAAAATTTTTTGCCTTAATCTCTATTGGTCTAGTAGCTACGGTCCGAGCGGAGATAGGTGGGCCACCCTATAGTAGTAGTAGTAGCAGTGGGGCGGCCAAGACCTGGCAAGTAGGCCAGGTCGCCACAAGCGGTCCCTTTTTACCTACCCCTATCGTCCCTACCCAGCTTCATCACCTCTTCCCTCATTGAACCTACCCGACTTTCTAATGTAGGTCAGAATGTCGGTCCATTCAAGGGAACTAACCTCTTCCCCTTGCAACTCCCCGGCCCCCCCGACGTTGTGTCTCAGTCTGCCGAAAGCCGCGCACTCTGCCAAGAAGTGGGAAGGCGTTTCATCGCCCTCCCCACACTTTGGGCAGATAGGGTCTCCCTCGACACCCATCAATGATAGATGTCTTCTAAGCCTACAATGACCCGTTAAAACTCCCACCAACTGGTTTAGAGCCTTCCGGCTACGACTTAACAGCCAGGCCGTCTTGGGGCCACCCTGTATATAACTATAATTAAAATTCTTGTGTATCTTGGGTTGCCATCAACGATACAATATAATTGAATCTGATTTATTACCTCAATATTTTAATTGTATTTATTTTTTCAGAGGCCACATTTTGGGACGGCAAACATTAAGGGTTCGAATATGTTCCTGTCCCAAAAGAGATAAAGAGAAAGAAGAAAAGGAATTTAATGATAATACATCTCTTCCCAGGGGAAAAAAAAGAAAAGTTGAAAAACCAGAGAAAAAAGCAGTAGCAAGTTGCGACACAGACAATAAAGAATATAAATTGACTGTAATGAAACGGTTATTAAATTTCACTTATACAAATAAATATCAAAGTTCTGTTTTAGTTGAACCTAGTTGGAAGACATAACGTCCAACAAGTGTTGAAGTACTGTCACGACTTGATGGCAGGAGAGATAATAAGGCATGGCAACAATGGAGTAGAAGTGTATAAAAATTGCTTGAATGATATTAATAAAATGATGAGTAAGTATTTTGGTAATTTATTTCATATAAATTAAATTTTTTATTATTTTATTATATTATTGTAAATTGGATCTAGCTATTCTAGTTACAAGTATTATTACTGAAAATCATGGAGAGTTTGAATGCAAGTAAGTTCAACTGGAAACATATGAATAATAAGTAAATCCCGATCCCTGGATGTAAGTACTACTTGAAATATGAAAGTTTGCAATTTTTGTATATACAAAGGTAGATATTTTTGAGGTTCATTCATCCCTCTATGTATATATATTTAATATATGCATTTGCATAGACAAAAAGTGAATGCTCTTCCACCACACAAGTTGTCAACATCCTAAACCAACGACAGACAGGCTGTTTCGGTCTATTAGGTCTCATCAGTGCCATACAGGTCCCGGATGAAGGCAACTAATGTGGCACAAGAGACATCCATCTCATGAATTCTTGGTAACTTCTAGCTGCAGGATACAAACACGCCATCTATGATGGAAAAAGGGAACACGGTCAGCGAATTTTTACATGAACGGACTCTGGTTACAGTTCTATGGTAGTAATAATAATAATAATAATAATAATAATAATTTATTTTCCCTTTAGACAATAATGTATAGGAATAGTCAAATTACAAACTTACAAAGTAATTCACAGAAACAGAAAAATAATAATCAGACACAGAATAGTAACATTTATCTACTAAATATTGTTTCAATTTAATTTTAAACAAACGTTCACTTGATACACGCTTTATATCATCAGGCAAATGATTAAACATTTTAGGCCCCCCATAATGAGGAGAAATGCAGCTCAATTTTAACCTCGCAAAAGGCACATGGAAATCATGTCCCTGTCTTGTATTGATTTTATGACAATCTTTATTTAAAATAAATTTATTTTGATTTTTGTAAATAGGGTTATATTATTTTGTAAATAGTATACTGTGGTATACTAAACATACGGCACAATCATAATTAGATAAAATAAAAACAGTCACATTCATATGTTCCATTGTAATTTGATATGATTTGCTATCAAAAATTAATATAATCAGTAAAATACTCTAAAATCAAAATTTAAATTTAGATGAATGTCACAAAGAAATAAAAAATCTTGTTAGTTATTTTACTCATACACGTTCAGACAAAGATTTCGAATACTGCATCAGTGAAGCTACAGTGGAAGCTGAAAAGATCAATGTAGAGCAAGAATTTCCCTTAGTGCGACAAAGAAAAAGCAAGCGTTAATTTTGATATGAAAATACTCACGTAACCATTTTGGACAAAAAAAAAGAATATAAATTCACTTTTTATTTTTAAATTTTACACATCACAATTATAATCATTGTAAAAGACATTTTGAGGAGATTGTGTTCACAATTTGGATTAAAAAATGATTTAAAGGATCATGCATGGTGGTGACGCGCATTTAAATGCAAATTTAAATGCGCTTAAATTTAAATATAATTTAGTAGTTTTTTCTGCGCATTCACTTAGGCAGGAAAGTTTCTCTAGGATATAGTGGAAGGAGAGAAAATATTTCAGAGTGATCACAATATTAAGTTAATATTAAGTTAATTTTAATACTAGCTAGTGTCGGAAAGCTTCCCTCCTTTTTCCCATTTCCTTTAACCGCCGACGCCACTGTGCAACGACGCTACTTCCAGTTGGTAAGTTTTTCGACACTATTTTCATTTTATTTTGTTTTACATTTCATACAGTCCATTTTCTATAGACGCATACGCTAGTTCGGCATATAGGCCGTAACACATGGATTTAAACATACCTTTGCAAAAACACTATTAACCTGTAAATTAAATACTTCCTCGTAGTGACACAATACATCTTGTTTGGGGCACGTTCAAAACCTATCTCCCTTCTGACCCACATAACCATGTTGATAACAGATACAAAAACAACAAATAAAATTCAAGGAACCACCTCCTTGAATTTTATTTTGTTGTTTTTGTTTGTCCTTTCAATATTGTTTTTTTTTCTCCCTATTGGAGAAAAATTAAAAATGGGCGTATCGCCATGCACCCTATACTTAGAAAACATCATATATAATAATAATAATAATATCTCTACCCCTCATGCTAAACACAAGGATTACCCCTAAAATCTGAGACTTATGTGGGGGAGGGGGCGGCTGACATTCTTCCCATCCTAGGCTATTGGCAGGATGGTTGCCAACCCATCCCTGCGAACAAGCCTTGATCTACGAGTAGACAATTTAATTAAAAATTAAGTCTGGTGGAATGGGGATCAACTTACGTTGGTAAACCCTAACCACCACTCAGTACTGGAATGAGGGAAAGCTGGAAACCTCATTAGTTAGAGGAATAGTCAAACATCAACTGATTTTAATCTCTCACATTAACACCAAGCTGACATTCTTCCCTTTCCTAAGCCATCGCCAGGACAGTTGGCAACTCATCCTTGCGAACAAAGCTTGATCTATGACTAGACAATTTAATTAAACATTGTCTGGTGGAATGGGGATTTGAACCCATGACCCCTGGGTTGAACAATCGAGACTCTAAACCCTGAGCTAAACTTATACTTATATTAGGGATGCCTACGGGTACCCGATAATAACTCGCTACCCGGTTCCCAATTTTAGTACCCGATAACTCGTTAAATACCCTCTAAACACTTGCACTCAGCTGGCCGCTGTGTGATTCATAAGACAACTTATTTTTTGCGGCTTTGCGCTGTTGGTGGCGTTGTTAATAGGTTTGCCTATATAAAATATAATCTGAATGGGGGAGTCGGGGAGAAAGCAGGGAACATTAGCATTGAGCTTAAGCTCGGAGCAGTTCATCACCAACTTTCGTAACGGATAGAGTAGTATGCTGTCTAGTGGAGAAGCATAATGACTGAAAAATCAGTGTGTCAAAAGCGATCCGCGGCTTGGAAAACTTTGAATTTGTCGCCAAATAAATCTCATGTGTCCTGCAATTTATGCAAAACTACAATTTGCTATGATGGCTCTACCAGTTCTATGAATAAACATTTGCGCGGCGTTCACAATATAGGCAATGAAAGTTCGAATGCCGACGGGAGTTCACAAAAAAAATCACAGACTCGTTTAAGAAAAAATGTACGATTACACAACAAGTGCGTATAACCGAATTAATTATCGATGTCATGTCAGAAAGCGCCTTGCAACTACATGTTACTGAAAGCCAGTCTTTTAGAAAGTTCATGGCTTATTTAGAGCCAAATTATAAAGTCCCATGCTACGAAACAATCAGTAGTAACTTTAAAAAAGAGGAGACCAGAATTAAAGAAATTATTTATGCTGATATAAACAAAAAAATCGAGAATATGTAAACCCAGTTTAAGGCTGATTCAACATTGCAAAACTCGTTGGGATTCAGTTTATGATATGTTGGAATGCTTGAATGTTCTAAGATGGTGTGTTTGTGCTGTATTAAGTGATCCGAAAGTTACGAAGCGTAGTGATGCCAAAATATTAGATCTAAAGGATGAGCAGTGGCAACTTATAGCAGATATTCTGCCTATTTTAAATTTATTAAAAATAGCAAATAAAGTTTTTTGCAGAAAAAAATACAGTACTGTATCTGATGTTTTCTTTGTATTACTTAAATTAATATTACTTATTAGTTAATTAATTACTTACTTTAATTACTTAAATTAAAAACTACTAAAGATGATGAATCAGTACTTTTAAAAAAATTTAAAAACGATTTGGTGGAAAACATTAATATCCACTTTTTTACAAATATTGATCTCCAAAAATCTCCATTTATGAAATCAATGGCCCTAGATCCAAGATATAAACATTTAAATGTGTTGCCTTTGAATCACTTAGAAAATTTCGATCGAGAAAAAATATATAATGAGATAGAAAAAGAATTAGCAAACTTGGTTGCAAAGTCGACTGAACAAAATGAACAAAATGTGGAGATGAGGAGGAGAAAACAAGTTCAGATAGTCCTTTATTTGGAGATGATAACGACAATTTGGGTGATGTCTCCGAATTTAAAAAATTTTTAAATCAAGAAGTGGTACCGAGAAATACAAACATAATATTGTGGTGGAAAGAAAATGAAGAAAAGTTGACAAATGTCACACAACTTGCAAAAAAATATTTATGTATGCCTTCAACATCTGTGGCAAGTGAGAGACATTTTTCTGCCGCGGGAAGACAAAGACAAGAAATAGACTAAATCCGGACACAAATCAGACATTGTTGTTTGTTAATAGAAATAGGAACGTGACATAACTATGTAACATGTATCAAATAATGTATTATAATATATACAACACACTTACACTTACAAATTAGCCAAATTACAATAAAGGTTATTTTTCAATATATTTTTTTATTATTCAGTTATTGTTATTAATATTGAATATTGGTTAATGTTAATACTAATTATTACTCTTAAATAATACTATTTGCTATGTTGAATGCTATGGGTTGATATCGCGTAATAGGTAAATAATGGGTAACGGGTAACGGATAAATAATGGGTAACGGGTAATTAACGGGTATACCGGGTTATTAACGGGTAGCGGGTAAATACCGGGTATTGAAAACGGGTACCCGGGTAGTAAAATTAACGGGTATCGGTATCCCTAACCTATATACATCATAAAACAAACTTTTATTATTTATTTTTAAAAAAACTTATTATAGCGTTGACTACCAGCACATTGCCAAATTGCTTGGAGTGAAAAGTGTTAATAAAATTCCCTCCATGTATTCTTATTGGATTACACGACACGTAATATCACAATCATCACAGGGAACAGTTTCCTCGTGGTCCTTTTCCCGGAGCCGCGCCGTTATGTAATTTAGAAATGGAGCAATTTTTTTATAAATATAGTGATTTTTTTTATTTTTGGGAGTATAACCAATAAAATTAACATAATTTTGTTAAGTATGTTATTTTGGATCACAAATGAGCATTTATGACATTTTTCATCAGCGCCGCCCTTATTTTATTAAAGAAAAATACATATGTATAATTCACAAAATCTGTGTTAATATTTGTATTAATATCATTCAATATCTAGAGAAATGCATTCGACATTAAAAGTAGTTTAGCTTAAAAAATATTTAATTTTTTCGTAAAAAATGTTAATATGGGAATTATGTAACGTGGCAGACACAAAAAAATCATTGCATACATTTTATATAGGCGTTATTCATATCTAGCGAACTTGAGCGGAGCGTGTCCATACCGACACGTCTCGGCACTAGCAAGGATTCTCGTCAAGTATATTTTGTCTGTGTCGGTGCATGTCTGTACAAGTCTGTGACTGTTCGTGTGGTCAGTACGGTTAGTATGAATGGAGGGAACGTGCATGTAAAGAGTACAGACATCGAACGGCTTGACATTTGGGTATAATGAATAACGAAAAGTTAGTTATGGTAAATTTTAGTTAGAATGGTTTCAAACTCATATCCATTCATTCTAAAGTATTTGAAAAATCTGTCTTCATCGTCTACGAGCTCCTTATGTATGATGAAATTCTCCTTCCTTGGCGCGTGCACTCTGACTCTATTGGTTGGTCGGTTAACGTCTGTGAGTGGAGTTCTCAACGTTGTTGTATGATATGAAAACTTTTTCTGTTCCGTGTCTGCCACGTTACGTGCTGGACACGCTACGTGCTGGTAGATATGAATCAAGCTTCAAAGTTTAACAGGGTATCATATTGGGGATACGAACTCATACTCTGGAGATTCCCTTGTGAATGAAATATAGTTGCAAAAATCGACCAAGCAAAGCTACCTCTATCATTAGTTTTGATATTTAACACATCACTCTTTTTCTCAATGGATTTCGGAAGCTTAATATATGATTGTAATTGTAATTTATTTAAATAGAATCCTAATATACAAATTATTTACTACAAGTACTTAGAACTCACTAACATCTTAAGCATAAAGATATAAGCTAAGTAAGCACCTAATATTAAAACATAAAGGGTCAGTAGAACACACAGCCTATACAGATAATCAATAACAATTAGCTTGTTAATTTACTGCATTTAATGAGTTTAAGCAACTTATTTTTAAATGTATATACACTAGTACTTTCTTTAATATCGGCTGGAAGATCATTGAACTCATTCCTTAACAAACAGAATTCATGGTTTGCTTATTTCCAGTTCTTGTGATATGGAAGTTTTCTCTAGTTCTGGTATTATGACTATGTATACTATTATTGTATATAATAGATTGAAATGGGATGGTAACATATTTTGACTTACCTTATATTATATAAATATACAAAATAAATATATTCTGTCCTCAACATACAGCCAAGTTAAGGTCTCGTGCATGGTTCTTATTGGTGTATATCTGTTACATTTCAATATAATTCTAAATCCTCTATTTTGTAATTTTTGCAAAGACTGTATTCTGTTTTTGCCAAAAAGATATAATAATGTGGAACAATAATCAAAATGAGGTTGAATTATTGACTGATAAACAGTTCTTATTGCATATAGAGAAATGTGTGAAAAAATCCCTGAAAAGAAATACAGTTTTTTTGAAATTTTTTTATGTAAATAGTCACGAAATTTTTTCAGATTAAGACATTCATCATACCTAAATATTTAATATCGGTTACCCACTCAATAGCATTATTATAGATTCTTAACTGGTAATTTTTAGTATTGATATTTTTCAATCTGTAATGGATTTCGAGTATCATACCCTTAGTTTTATTGACATTCAGCTTAAGCTTATTCGTACTTAAATACCTCTCCATGTTAGCTAGTGCAGAGTTCATTTTATCAACTGTCTCACCCAGGTCTTTACCCCAACAAGCAATTAATGTATCGTTTACGAACAGATTTATAAAATCATACCCATCAACAAAATTGATGTCGTTGAGATATATTATAAATAGTAAGGGACCAAGGATTCTCCCCTGGGGCACTCCCCAGGCAAAGGGAAATTATTAGGCACAGTGATCTAAATTTATTTATGTCCAAATCTAAAAACATAATCTGTTTTAAAAACCCATCCAGAGTCCCATTCCTCAGATAAGGATGCCTGTGAAGTCATCTCTTTCATAAAATCTTTGAAAATCTGCTGAGGAACCGATGATGGGGTTATCACCTTGTTCTTGGTATTAAATGATTTGATATCCGTTATCTCCTATTTGGGTGTAACATAAAAACCAAACACTTCAAAATTAATTTTGAGAGCGCGATAGTTTTACAAATATTCATTGATTCTATCCAAGGACATTTAAATAAAGGGGACTAGGCATGTCACAGTCTATCTCATATGTTAGGTGAAGCTGGGCAAGGGGAAAGCAGAGAGCTTTAATTTTCCTCCAACTTTCGCGGGCGATTAGATCTCCAGTGGCGTAAATTTTAGAAGGTTCAAAATAAAATATATAGGTATAGTACCATGTAAATATATTTCAACAGCTACGCATCCTTATAAAAAGAGTAATTAATATGAATTATGAATTATTTCAATATGTAAACTATAAATTTGTATTTACAAGTCATTTCTTTGAATCCCAATAATTCTAACCATTTCTTTCTTGTTGCACCATCCCCAGGCATCCTAAAAAACATACCACATATCACTTTTAGAATATAGAGGCAAACTTTAAGCGAGACATAAAAATATTGATGTTCCCGAAGGAGACTGTGTGAATGAATGCAACTTTCACTTGCTTGTATCTTCGGTATTTTTATTCATATTTAAGTGAACACACTACCACATTTTTGCTATTGCAATTACTCAATTTTTGTTAGTGCATGTAGTAAAAATGTAAACACATTTTTAAAAAATTTTGTAATAGACCTCGAAAATGATGAATAATTAAAACTTGTAATGTAGGGTAGGATATAAGGGATGTCATTGAAATATCTACTTAAAAATATTAAACATAAATATTACAGTGGATTCCCACGCTTATTATACAGTACTTTTTTTGCAGCTATTTATTTTGCGATGAACTTTTTTCAGTAATGATAATGGTAATGAATAATGGTTATCACAGTTTTAATATTTAATCAAATAAAAGTTACCTACAAGCACGACACTGGTCAGAGTTGCATACACATTTCAAAGTGACCTTCAATCACGCTTACCTGTGGAAAGATAGATGTCTAGATGTGGATGCTTATAATCCAATTTCTTGCAAATTCGACATTATCTAACAATATTCACACCTACAAAGTTTATCCAAAACACATAGGTATAATCAATCACTAATTAAATCACGTTTCACTTATTAAATTTCTTTTTACTATCACTTTCTTATCCAGATTAGGCTCGCCCCCCTCTCACATACTATAAAAGTGAATACTCAGATGTTCTGTACGTAGTGTTGTCAATTAACAATAAATTGTGAACATTGTAAAACAAAAGATTTTTCTTACAAGCGCAATTTAGTGCGACCACTTTCATAGTTGCCAAGTTTCAAACTTGGCAAATATGAAAAATGAAAAATATTTTAATATTTATAGAATTCAAGAATATTGTATGTATAACTCAATATTACTACACAATAATAATAATAATAATTTCACAATTATGATGAAAATTGTAATAAAAGCATTAAGTACATTTCCAGTACAATTATATAGCTGACAACAATGATACAATTAGACTGTGAATAGACATGGCATCATCCAGAAATGTAAATAAATAAGTCCCCTTTATTTAAATGTCCTTGATTCTATCCAACACTTTCTGTTTTACTTCTTCCAAGAAATCATTGTAATCGATGTGGGTTTTAGGGCTAGTGACACAGTAACTGGCTATCCTGTTTTGTAACCCGCTAGAATAGTATATTCTATAACAAGTTGTAGAATGGCCTATATTCCACACGAGCGAAATTTGTAGGCCGAGCCGAAGGCGAGGACTACGGTTCGCGAGTGTGGAATATGCCATTCTAAACGTGTTTTAGACTATACTTTCTGTAACAAGATTTTAGAAATAATACAAAAAATTGCTTATTTGTACATAGAACAAATTTATTTGAAAAATTTACAATTTAGCTAACCTAATATTAATTTATAACAAAATTAATTCACAGTAATACACTTACATGTATTTCATTATTTTTATTTTTCATTTGCAAATAAATTAATAGTTATATTCGAACAATTCTCAAAAGAAATGCTGGGCATTGTTTTTGCATCCAGATGGCCTAAAGGTTTATTATTACTGTTAGATAATGCACTAAAAGGAGGTGCAGCACTAGTACTTGGCATTTCCAATTCTATATTTTGTTGCGGTTCCGAAACCGAAACTTCTACGCTTGATTCAATATGACGCATAATTTTTTTTGAAACTTTCAACTTGTTTTGTACTGTATTTTCAATATACCCTTCTGCCACCTCTGTGGACTTCCAGCCCCCATGTCTTCTCAGCTCTGTTATATCGCCGCCACTGTCGACAAGCATAGTTGCTGAAGTACGGCGAAGACAATGCCCTGTGTATTTTTCAGGGTCTTTTAAATTTAAATAAATAGCAACGTTTTTAGCAATAGTACTAAATTTGTTTAAGCCAAATACGTGTTTGGTACACTTTCCTTTCTGGTAATTTAAAAAGAGATTATCACGATCAACATTTGGGGGTCGAAGTGCAACATATTTTTTAAAAATTTGGCAGTATTCTCCAGTAATTGTAAAATTTCTGGAAACGTTCGTTTTGGAATCTGGTATACTGACCAAAATAAAATGTCCTAGGTCTTCGATGTCGTTAATTTTCATTTGATACAGCTCATTTTTTCTACAGGCGCCCATTATACCAACTATTAAAGCAGCCTAAAAATACCGCAACAAAAAATTATTTTTGCAGACAAAATATAGGTATCTAACTTTATTACCTTTGTTCCTAAATGTATTTCATTGGGAGCTTCTTTAATAAATGTGTTTACTTCTTGTGCAGACAGAACTTTGGATTTCTTTGCTCGGAAACCAACAGACTTTCGTTTTAAGAAGGATTTTAATTTTAAATATTTTGAAATATTAATGTTATGTTTGATGTTAATTGTTGTTCTCAACATAGAGTAGGTTTTCCACAATGTGGATGATTGAAATTTCTCAGCTAAATTGGTAAAATAAGCCAGTAAAACATTTTCGGAAAAAGAATTAATATTATTTTTTTGACGCCAGTCCATAAATTGCTTATAACACGCTTCATAAAAATTTTTGATTTATTTGGTAATAACTGGTCTATTGTGTTATTGGCAACTTCCCTTATTTCTGTTGGTGTACATTGTATTTCTTCGCTACTAGACATTTTTCTCTACAAATTGTTATTTAATTAATTTTATAAGTAATATTTATATTATTTATCTCAACTTACAGGTTTGAAAAACTACCAGACGCCTTTAAATAATGAAAAACTAAACACTTTGTACAAGTTGTTCTTTGTTTAAAACTTTAAAACACCAAATGCGAAGCAACAAACAAATGTCTTATTTGTAGAGGTTGCCATAGCAACCGGACGAGATACTTGATTTAACGTCTTAATAAGCGGTGAAGTAGCCCGATCGAGGTACGAAGCGCGGCGGAAATATATTCTATCACAGTATGTTAGAATACATTCTAACCCAGTGTGATAGAATGTCATTCTAACACAGTATGCTGGAATGACATGTATTATAATCTAATTTTTAGTTATAGAACGTCTACTTTCTAAAATGGTGTTAGAGAAAGGTTTTTCAACTCCGTTTTAAAAATTTTTTTCAATAGGTCGATGAATTTTCTCTCTATTGGCCACATTATTTCCAGCACAGTAGAAGTTTTGATTATGTCGTAGGAGGTTGGATGGTCTTAAAAATATTTTTCCACAATGTCAACAGAGTGTTGAGTTTGTTATATTAACATCGCTGGAAGATAGCACATTCTCATTATATTTTTGTTTCTTTCTTTTTCTTTTTCTATCGCTATGTAGGGTTGGACAGTAGTTATGAATATCTCGCACTAGACTGTGTTTCCAAGAAAAATCTTTTCCACAATGTTCACAGATCACTGAGATCGTTTTATTTGCACCGCTGGAAGATGGTACACCGTCATAATACTTTTGTTTCTTTTCTATCCTTTTGTAGAATGGAACAGTACTCGCGAATATGTCGCACTAAATTGCGCTTGTAAGAAAAATCTTTTTTACAATGTTTACAATTTATTGTTAATTGACAACACTACGTACAGAACATCTGAGTATTCACTTTTATAGTATGTGAGAGGGGGCGAGCCTAATCTGGATAAGAACCAATCAAATATCTGCTGATAATAGCCGACTTCAGCCGAACTCATACTCTATTTTTAGATTATTATGCTCTTAAACCGGAAGCAGTCTAGACGCCAGGTGTTCAATGAGTCATACGCCATATCAACTTGTCGTGACCCAATAGCTGCCGCCAGATGTTCTATTAGTCTAATTCTATTTTTAGACATGACTTAGACGCCCACGACTTACATGGGAAAGGGATGCTGTATTATTACTATACATATTAGGTACTTCTTAACTACCACGGACATGAGAACAGAGGGATTATGTATTATTTAAAAGATCAATAATTTTCCACGTATTTATCGCTTTTGGTACATATATAAGTCATGCGCTATTTTTAGATATTGCATAATGCTCTTAAACTGGGTGAAGTCTAGATGCCAGGTATTCGATGAGTCATACACTATATTTTTAGATAACCCGCAGGTGTTCATATTCTATTTTTAAATACTACATGGGGTGCTCTTGCTCAGCTCCATTTGCTAATCCATTATACATCTGCTACCAAGCTTTTATGCACCCGGATTCCGGAAACATTAGAGTGGTGTATGCTACCAAGGACTTACCCTATACCTAGTGAAACGCAAATCGGGAACAATACAAGCCTAACAGGTTATAATCCGGACTGACACTATGGAGGTGGTTAGCGTCACCAAGTCTGAACGAGAAATAAGATGTAGCCTTCCGCAAAGTACAAGTCCCTAAGTCACTTGCTCTTTAAGGAAAACGTACTAGCATTCAGCTACAGGTTATTTTCATCCAAACAAGTTACAAATACAGACAATGCTACTCAATCGCTTAATAAGATGACAGCAACTATGTGTACCTGGAGCTTGCTTTCCAACCGCCGGGGTGTCAGAATGTTGTCTGTAGGATTATACGTGCAGGAACGAGGCTAGGTTGGAACAGAATATCAATTGCTTACTCCTCTTGATGGCTGTTGGTTGCTGGTGCTGGTAGACACAAAAGATGTCTTTCTAGGCAGTTACAATGCCTTAAATAACAAATTGGAGACACCATGTGATTGTAAATCATATGGGAGATTCATCACGCATTGCGTGCGCGGATATTTTAATTATTTATTCAATGTCGATCAGCTTAATGGTACATGGCACTAATATTGTGAATATATTATTGCTGGCATAGTCACAGCGAAATAATATAAATAATATATATTATTTCCCTATTTTAATTTTTTATTCAATGTCAATCAGCTTAGAGGTACACGGTACTAATATTGTCAATATATTACTGCTGGCCTAGTCACAGCGAAATAATATAAATAATATAAACAAATTACAAAATAACATTTTGACAGTTTCACGGGCTGCTTCACTTATTTTAAATAGTATTGCTAAAAAGAACGGTTTTAAATCTCATAGAAATAACTAAATTTACATTATAACGCATACTAAATATGTTAAATCTATTTCATAATATCATAAATAAATAATATCAACTTATTTAAATTACTTTAGAGAATACAAATTAGTCTAAGCTCTGCAAAACCATATAGAGTCCTGAAATAAACTAAAATATGTTTAACTGGATATAAACTGTAAAATAAACCATCTTATATATCAATAAAAACGGAATTGACGGAATACTTTTCATTGTCTTTTTACTCTATACTGTGATTTTACTATTTTAACAATTAACTAACAATTTTAACAATTTACTATTCATATTAATTGAATGCTGTAAACAATGGCAGTGATATAAAAAATCTTGACCCAGTGGCCGAGATCAAACTCGAGTTGTCTGGCAGAAAAGTCGCTACTGTTTCTAGAGCGCTACACTGCTCATCTACATTATTTTGCAGCGGAAACTGATACATATTAAATCATAAATCATACTCAAATGCTATTTGAAAATAAATAAAAACGGTTTATTACAAAGGAAAGTAACTTCGTTACATCATTATCTGAATCATCAGGTACTTTCACAAAATTGCTACTTTCATGTAAGATGCATGAAAGAAGATTTTTATTTTTCTAGACAAATCGCTTTTTTATACTGTATACTTACTATTTTACTAGATTTATCTACTTCTTACTTTTGATAGAGGCTGGCTGGGATAACAAACTGCAGAGCACTTAGATTTAAAAATTAATTATTTTAAAGGCAGGATTCCTACTTTTTTTTTTTATTTCAAAAATCATGTTGCTCGCATATACATCAAAATTTCTTAAAATAAAAGCAGATTTTCACTTAGTCAAAATTTGACTGCATGCTAGGTGATTTCTCATATTAACATCTTTTTTACAAAAAAAACTAATATTTTTGTTAATAAAAAAGTATCAAAAAAAAAAATTTCATAATTGGCCATTCCATATTCTTAACCAATAACTTATGGAATAAGACTATAATTGTTATTGATAGTTAACCATGAAGACTTATCCTTCAAAAAAATTTCCCTTCTTTTTTTTTGACAACAGCTCAAGCTTTTTCTCTAGTTTGTTACTTCATTAACACCAAAAATAATATTTTTCGTAAAATTTTCTATGCTGATTTGATTAGTTCGTTTACATAAAATGGCAATCTCATAATGAATATGGAACACTCCATTTTGTTATTATTATTATATATTATCATATTAGTGGGAATTACATTAATAATACTAACCCAGATTAGTAATGGGTTAGTATTATTCCTGCTCTGAATATGTTTGCTCTTAATAATGCTGCAAATAATAGAATTTTTTTAAATCAGCCATTTTGGAAATTACAACCATATTTTGATAACAGTAGTAGCATTTGATAAGACATACCTGGGTTACAGAACCTAGGTGAAGCTACCCCGAGTCACAATGCTTATTGTCTATTTGGTGGTTTCGTGTAGGGTATTTACTTAAGTGTTACTTATGATATCAACTTTATCGGTATTTAATCTTTGGATTTATAAAATTTGTAATAAATATAATTAGAATTGGTGTTGTGTAGCTATTTATAGCAATTAACATATCATTTGTGTCTGCAGATTTTAAATAAAAAATAACATGGGGAAAGTATTCAGGGAAAGTACATTCATTTTCGGATACCATATATAATGCCATGTTGCAGCAAATCCTTAACAACAAAACAAGTTTCTTTATTTTAACATATCTTTAGTAATCCCGAAGGCACATTCAATGAGACTCTAAATTTGAGCATATACTTATTTTATTATTCCTAGCCCTAAAATAAATTTGGTACATTTCATGTTCTTATTTCATGAACTTCTCTTTAAAAGAAATAAATTTTTTTACTTTAAGGTCATATATCTTCTTTGCTATCAACGATTGGGAATCATATTATTCTTGTACCTACTCTTCTGCTTGTATTAAGTTTGGGACACCATGTACTTTTTAAATTTTCAAATCAGTTTTAATGAACATCGGGTGCATTCTAACTAATCTTTTTTACATATAAAACTCCAAATTTTCATATTTTTGTTACATGCGCATCCACATAAAAAATTGTTACTGTTAAATTTATCTTGGATGCCTAAATATACATTTTTTGTTAGTTATTTAGATATAAAAGTTAAGTTTTTTAGTTTAGTCAATTTGATATCAAATCGTTTTTAATCTATTTAATAAAACCTATTTTTGAGGCCACTTTTTTGCGGGACATCTTCAAGTAAAACTAGTAGATTTTTTCTTATCTTTTAACTTATTTGAAGGAGATGCCGAAAACAACTACTCCACGGGCAATGTGTCCCAACTGGGATTGCATTACTTCAGCATCTCCATAGGAGTCGTCACATCTTTCATCAATACCAACCACCAAACACTGATCGGTTTCCCGCTTATTATGCACTCATCAGAGTGCCATAGGTTGTGGACTATATGAACGATGTTGCGACATGATTCATATAGTCCCCCTAATGGACATCGTGAATATTAGTAGTGTGAGAAACACACCGCAGTGCCCTCTTTGGGTCTGCTACTATTTGTCTGACAATTATTGTCAAAGTGACAGACAGACAACGACCTGTTTTTCCTCGTCATCTTCAAGTAAAACTAGTAGATTTTTTCTTATCTTTTAACTTATTTGAAGGAGATGCCGAAAACAACTACTCCACGGGCAATGTGTCCCAACTGGGATTGCATTACTTCAGCATCTCCATAGGAGTCGTCACATCTTTCATCAATACCAACCACCAAACACTGATCGGTTTCCCGCTTATTATGCACTCATCAGAGTGCCATAGGTTGTGGACTATATGAACGATGTTGCGACATGATTCATATAGTCCCCCTAATGGACATCGTGAATATTAGTAGTGTGAGAAACACACCGCAGTGCCCTCTTTGGGTCTGCTACTATTTGTCTGACAATTATTGTCAAAGTGACAGACAGACAACGACCTGTTTTTCCTCGTCATCTTCAAGTAAAACTAGTAGATTTTTTCTTATCTTTTAACTTATTTGAAGGAGATGCCGAAAACAACTACTCCACGGGCAATGTGTCCCAACTGGGATTGCATTACTTCAGCATCTCCATAGGAGTCGTCACATCTTTCATCAATACCAACCACCAAACACTGATCGGTTTCCCGCTTATTATGCACTCATCAGAGTGCCATAGGTTGTGGACTATATGAACGATGTTGCGACATGATTCATATAGTCCCCCTAATGGACATCGTGAATATTAGTAGTGTGAGAAACACACCGCAGTGCCCTCTTTGGGTCTGCTACTATTTGTCTGACAATTATTGTCAAAGTGACAGACAGACAACGACCTGTTTTTCCTCGTGCGTCATTATAGCAGTGACCTCTATTGTTTTTGAGGAAGATAATCCTACTTATTTATTTGAAGGAGATGCCGAAAATAACTACTCCACGGGCAATGTATCCCGATTGGCATTGCATTACTTCAGCATCTTCATAGGAGTAGCCACATCTTTCATCGAGATCAACCACCAGACACTGATCGGTTTCGCTCTTATTATGCGCTCATCAGAGTGCCATAGGTAGTGGACTCGATGAACGATGTTGCGACATTATTGCCTAATAGGCATCGTGAATGTTAGTAGTGGTGAAAAGTACACCATAGTGTGTTTATGCCAGTTTGGGCACATTGCCCGTGGAGTAGTTGTTTTCGGCATCTTCAAATAAATAGTAGAACTGTTTTCCTCAAGGACAATAGAGGTCACTGCCATAATGGCGCTTGTCGAAAAGCAGATTGTTATGTATCTGTCAATTTGACAATAATTGTGAAACAGATAGTAGCAAAGATACAAAGAGGGCACTACGGTGTGTTTCTCACCACTACTAACGTACCTTGTACCTTCTTTAACACGCTTTGAAAGTTTGACCAATTATTTAATAAAAATCATGTATAATAGATGCATTTCCTATGCAAATATTTAATTAAATTCTGTTTACTTCAAATAATTTTTTTTTTCAACAAATATAATATACATATTATATAGAATTCGACATAATTGTGCTAAAAAATAATACAGGAAGTTTTGAACAATTAACGAAATACTTGCGTTTCTACACTATATGTTAACACTATACTGCAGATATCTTTATTAACGTGGAAATAATAATTTTTAACAGCTGCTTCAAATTAACATTTTTATTACAAAATAACGCTTAGTAAACCTTATTTTCTATGGTTGCTGTTCATCTTACCACTGTATCACTTGACATTTGTTATTTGAAATTCGAGTATAAACATTTTGTATATCTAAAATGCAAAACATTCACTATCAATTGTCCTCCAAATGCATTTGGCAAATTGCTGAGACTTAAAGGTATGTCAGATGAATGGAGGGCAAGTTTTAGTTTTTTACAAGCATGTTTCACGAGATATATATGTGTATAAAACTGTGTGTGCAACCTCCCGAATATAAATTCATTGTCTACTTAAGTTACAATCTAATAATAACATTCATTCTAAGATTCATTCAACATTCAATTTATTTTGAATTTATGTTTTCTTGTGGTTTATTTTTTTTTAGTTTGCTCCACAAACTGATAGTTTGAAAATTATTTTTAGATCTTTTAACCAGACCTTTCTGTGAAAAATGTAGACATTTCTAATATAAGATTTAAGCTAAATGTCAGAGAAAACGTCTATTTTTGGCCAGGGAGTCAGGGAATTCAGATTCTTAAATGCATTGGCATAAAAAATAATAATTTCCTTGTTATTCCCTGAAACTGCCTTGGATCGAATGGTGCATATATGCTAAATGAGAATTTCTGTACTGCTGTTTTTTGCGTGAACAGAACTCTATAAACATTTCATCTTTGTAAATATTGTAATTAGTATTCATTCATCCATTACCATCTTAAAGTAAAATAAAGTTAAAATAAAAGTTGAACAAGTAGATAGGTAAAACCTAGACAAGTTGGTTACCTTTCAACATAATATGCACAAAGAGAGAAAGTTTATATTAGCTATAATTCTAGATTCAATGAATAGTTAATAAATAAAATGCTATTTTTATAAAGTTATTAGTTTACGTCTGTTCTGTTATCGATCAGAATCAGAATATCATACATAAAGATATGCCCCAAAGATGCGGACGCGTGAAATCCTACTGGCCCAGATTTACTATTATTTTACTACTACCACTACCCACATTAGGTATTTTATTAATGAACATGTGGGTATGCAGATTCGAATGAAACATTATGGAAATACCATAAATGTGCTTTTATTTGACATTAAAAAATATGGATTTCCTGCAAATATGATGTCTTAAAATATTGGTCGGTACTCATAATTTATTATTAAGAGTTTTACTTTTGTAGCAGAGGCTTTTCAAATATATTTTATAATTTTTAGACGCTATTTTTTAATTTCTTTGAGTTTGGTGTACGTACACCAAACTGTGTAATATATATATATATAGATGTGACATTGTACGATTTGTGGATTTTAAAATGTATGCTTTTGGTAGGCAGTTTAGGATGAGTTGTTAGGCCATACTACTCGTATTTATATTTTTTTAACCTCACCAATTTCAATTTTGCAGATCGACCTCAAATATATATATTACTGTCAATTCTAGGTGAAACTAGATTTAGAGTAAATTCATACATCCAACAATATAAAGGGTGCCCCAATACTGCGTCAAAGTTCAATACAATCTTTTACATATATTTACTTTTACATATATATAAAAAGTTATTCTTTATTAGAAGAGATACAGTGTGATAAGGCGCATATTTTAAAAAATGAGGCAACATCAAGGTGATTTTTTTAAATCGAACACCCGATTTCTTGCTCATAAATCGGAGTTTTCTTTTCAACTGCATTCGCTTTTTTAAGTTATGTACACCATTGATGAGTAGCTAAGGAAAATCTAAATAATTTGGTCCAAACAGCTTTAGAAATTAATTCACTATTGCGATTAATTACGAAAAACTATTTAACACTCATGTAACCAATGAAGTTAAATGTCACAACCACACGTCGAACATTTTATACAGAATGATTTTTACATAAGTCTCACTTTAGTACTGTTCAAGACTACTAATTTCACAATTTTTTCAAATGGACCATTTAGTATATTATTTTATTTTTCAATTACCATGTATAGTGTATTACTGTATAGTTTACAGGCATATACTACTTGATCAATGCTTATCGACCACCAGTTTGAACCATTCTGTATTTATTGCACTTATTGTTTCCCAAAGAAGTGGAAAGTTATTAACTTTTAAACAACTACAAATATTTTGATAATAACACATTCATCATTGTAAGTAGTATCTTTATTTTCAGGAGTACTAAAACTTATAGTTCTAGCGTTTGTACCTATTTACAAAATATAGGTTATGGTAATATTGAATGAAATTTAAAAACCCATGTTAATTTGCTGTACCTCACATAAGATATGAAACCCTTTAGGCACCTATCTGTTATATAAATATTGTAGGTAATCTATTTCCTATGGCGTAGAGGCAACACAGATTTTTTTATACATTTTTTGGGGGAATTTCAAAATAATGTACCATAATCACAATGAGTTAGACAAAGAATTGTAACTTTCATATAATATCAATGAACGGATATTCCCTTTCTAACACATTACGCTTATTATACGCTTACATACTTTTGCTATATCTCTCTTATTCTCAATATTTTGTGTTCAAACTCAAAATTTTATAAGTATTCGGAACACAAAAGTTCTTGCTTGTTCTCAAAATTTTGAGTTTGAATTTCAAATTCCTCCAAAAAATAAATAAAAATTTTATCCTTTAATTTTTCAAGAAATGATGGAAAAAATGTAGTATTATTTTCAAAAGCACCGTTTCCTGACAAGAAGCATTAATATATAGTGAATCGGCTGTCAATTTAAAGAACCCTTATTGGCTGAGAGGGGAAATTGTATTGGTTGGTAATGTATGTGCTTGAAAAATAGTTCCATAGTGTTATTAACTCTGCAGGAGATTGAACAGTATTTATTATAATTATTTTCCGATTATTTCAATATGAATAGGCTTCAAAATTACTTACAACCTGTAACCAACCTTTATTAACTGAATGACAGTTGAATGTTTTCTCCAACTTGAGTAATTTTTTTAATGGTGCTTTTGAAGTTGTATGAAAAACCCATATAAAATAAATTGTAAAAGGGGGCAAATTTTCATCTATGTTATAAGTTTCTCCAATCAGATATCCCTATTTTTATTTTTTCTTTTTGTACTGCAATTAGAAATGTAAATATTATTAATTATATTTATTGTGAAATAACAAAATCAGTTAGTTAATTATAATTCCTATATTTATATTTTGGTGTTTCAGATAAATCTTTGGATTGAAGTTGAAGTTTAGAGAACACTAAAAATCTAAATGGGTAACATGAAATTTGTCTTATATTTTAACAATAATAATCCCAGTGTTTGTTTATATGTTCATTTTTTATTTTTTCTACATAGGTAGTGTGTAATATTTAAAATTTTGAATGAGAATTACTTTTAAACAAAAAATTGTATTATTAGTAAATTCATTAAATAATATATACATACATAGATGTGTATATACATATATATATATATATATATATATATATATATATGTTCGGAAAGGCTTCCGCGGTCGTGAGTATGAGAGAAACTAGGTTTTCGGGTTGAACCGCGTTGGAGATGATTAGTGTCTCGACGTTTCGGCTCCCGTTTTGGATCCCGTCCAAAACGGGAGCCGAAACGTCGAGACACTAATCATCTCCAACGCGGTTCAACCCGAAAACCTAGTTTCTCTCATATATATATATATATATATATATTATTGATCAGCCGCCACTGAGACAGCTCCATAAGTCTTGTAGGAACTTCAGGTTAAAGACTTGTTTATAAACCAGTGTTTCTTAAATTTAGTACCTATTTACATTGTGTCTATTAAGTAGTTAATGTAAAGAAATATTAAAGCATTTGGCTGCGTTTAGAAATGGATTTAATCCTGGAGTTTTGAATTTATTGGAATATTATCTTCCTAAAATTTCCAGAGTGGTGATTTTACAGTAATTTTTCCCAAAACTCCCGGAATTTTGCCATTGCACCTACAAATTTTGAAAAAGTTTGTATATTTGAATAGGTATACTTTTTATTTCCAATAATACCAAATACATCATATTCTGTGTGACTAACAAATTTATGTAAAAAGTAAATAAAGCTGAAAAATAATATATAATATAATATACGGAATAATTCAAAATTAAACTCATCCTCCCAGGAGTGTACTCCTGTGACCAAAATAAAATGAAAAATTTAGATGAACATGAGTCCGAAAGTGATTATTTTCCACCATACTACGTGTTATTTAAGCTAATAGTTTTCAACAACTAGGTGTTTGGGGTTTTTTAGGCACTCTATAGCCGTACATAAAGAAATTACTCAATTGTTTATTTATAAAAAAATGTGTTTACACCATTTTTGAAAATATGGTAACATATTCAAAAGAAATAATTTATATACACAAAATGAGACTCTTTATTTACGTTGATAAGGCAACTTTTTCGAGAAAATCGCCAAAAGTGTTTCCATTATTTATTTGCTCAGAATAAACAACTAATAATTTAAGAGACACATAAATATAATAAAGTTATATCATAATTTTTTTTATGAACGAGAAATTGACAGCCCTTTATCTATGCATCTGTAATGCTGAAAAAAATCCTGCACATCTCGGAAACCAATTATTTTTGAATCCATGTCCCATAAACTTTTCTTCATATTTTTGTCACAGAAATATGCTTGTTTAATTTTGAGTCACCCTGCATATGTAAATGTATAACATTTTTATAAATTTAAATTTATAAAAGGGGAGTTGCATGAGCCCTTCTAGAAAATAAATATTTTATGTCTTTCAACCCAAGGGACAGAGTAATTTCTGTAAAAGCATTTTTTGTGGAAAATGTTTGCAACTTTTCAGATCCATCTTCAGTTTTGCAAAGTCGGCAAGATATTGCTTTCTGCAAAACTTTTAATAGAATTAAATTTTAATATACATATGCAAATATGACAGTGCTTTCTTGGGGAGAATCTAAACCACAATCCAGAATAGACATATACTGATTGCCTGCATTCAATGACAAGGGTAAAAGTTGCTTTGTTTACAGTATTTTCAGGGCTTATGTTGTAGCATCTTGTTTATGAAATTTATGTGAAATAACAACATAACTCTTAACACGTGCAAACAAAAGGGAGTTTCTTCTCAGCGAATTTATAACAAGCAATCAGATTATTTTGAATGCCGAATCAAATTGCAACAGATTCAAGCATTATACTAGGGCCTTATATTCGATAAAACAATGTTAATGGTCAGTCATTTCTAAATCATTTGGCTTGCCAATTATGTTTAAATTTGCGAGTTCCATTCTTTTGAGAATTACAGAATAAACATAGTGGGTATGCCCCATTTAATGATAATATTTTTAAAATTGTTACACTTTCGGTTATACCTTAGTATAAGTAAACTAGTAATTCCACTCGGCGGTAAATCCTTTGATGTAATTTCGCCACTGTTTCTTATATCATAACTATGCTTATATCACATGATCGCTGGGTTGAATGGAAATGTGCGAAAATGCCCTATCGACTCGCGTAGCACAGTCTGCTTTTATACAGCCGGGCGTTTAACAGAGAAGTATTCAGAACATTTGAACCCTATTTGTATGCTGCCAACAATCTGCGGATTTCTCAGCGGCTGGCAGAAAATATTTGGTAGAGTGGGACTAATAGGTTACTTATACTATAGTTATACCAGAGTAGGGGAGAGTTACTCTGAATGGGACATTTTTTTTTAAATTAACGTAGTTTTTTATTTTTCTGAGTTTTGTAAAAAACAAGTTAGCCATAATTTATAGGATAGTATTGTTGATGTAAAACCCAAATATAGACCGTTCAATAATATTTTAACACCACAAAAAAAAATATTTTTAAAAACATGGCAAGTGTCCCATTCAAGGTACAGGTTCCTTGAATGGGACCCATATAACCCTTGATTGGGACACGTTCATCTGAATGGGACAAGTCCAACACAATCCATATTTTCACATTCCAAGACGCATTTTATATTTCTAAATGAAACGCTAAAAATACAAATGGAGAGGTATGTATTGTAGCAATATACAAACTAAATAGGCCTATCTACATTTTCTGACAGGTTTATAAACTAAAAATAAAACTCTCAAAATAAAAGAAAACTCTCAAAACAAAACAAAAGAAAATATGTAGGATATAACTTGTGAACAGTGTAACTTAAATAAAAATAAAACATCACAATGGATCACATGATTTTTCCATGTTCAGCTTCTAGTGCAAAGATGTCGTTCCCAAAATATAAATATGATTTTATTCGAGATGTTCCGGGAAGTTCCACAGGAACTAGTCTTTTCAAGATTGCGTCTTTCTTTATGTCACAAATATCTTCAATGTCGGGAAAATGGAATTTGTTATTAAATCGTCTCATAAAAATGACACTAAATGTTTGATCTTCAATTTTTAAAATCTTACCAATGTAGTTCACGTAATTTTTTTTTGGAACTGAAAATTTTACAAGAATAAAGTCATTAATTGCAAACTTCAAGTCAATATTTTCATATTCATTATCAATCCTATTTTCTTCCTTAGATGTAGTCGTAGTGCTTTTGATGTTATTTTTCTTGTCCTCATTCGATCGTGTATTTGGTTCTGATAAAGAGTCACTGTCACTAAAATGATCGGAGCAGTCAAGATCACTGTCACCTTCTGCTGACATTTCGACTTCTGACTCGCTACTGCTTGATTCGACTATTTTTCTTTTTATTTTCTTTATTGCTGGTTGGCTGGGTAAAGATCCCGGTTTAAACTGTGGAACTTCTGATTCATTCTCATTAATCTTCTCTGGTGTTTCTGTTAAAATTTTTGTAGTCTGTTGTTTTCTATGGGTGGTTTTTCTTTCTGCTGCCTTTGGATAGGGACGGATTTGTTCCGGTGTTATGGAGGCAGGCTGAATTACAATGTTGTTGAGAATATTAATTCGGTTGCCGCCATGGTCATTTTCTTTATTTTCTACTTCGGGGTTTGGCCTGTCAGACACAAAAGATGTTAAAAAGTCTTGATCGGAAAAAATATGTCTGTTAAATGGGAAGATTCCGCATTTAGCAAATCCGCTGGTAATGTTCTTAGGAGAGAAACTTTCCACAAATGATTTGTTAGCTTGTTCAGCAATATTGTAGATGGAAATTGTTTTTCCGGGATTTGATACAAGCCAATTGTTTTGTTCTGACTTAAACCTTGCCTTAAATGGTCCGTACACCGAAACATCGAGCGGCTGTAGCCGATGGCTCGTGTGGGGAGGAAATGTCAATAAAGTTATTCCCATTTCTCTTGCAAATTTGATAGTTGTGACATTAACGTGTGATTTATGATTATCAAGGAGCAACAGAACTCTATTCTCTTGTGAACATTTGACAAAGTCAGCAAAATGTTTCAATGACTCGTAAAAATTGTCATCCGTCATCCAACCACTTTTGTGCGTTAAACCTAAACTTCCAGTTGGTGCTCCATGGAGCATATAGTCTTTAAAGTGAACCCTGGGGAATATGAAAACAGGTGGGACTGTATTGCCTATCGCACTGACAAAATTTAGCATGGTCACTAATGTTCCTCTTTCGCCTGATGATATTTGGGCCACTTGTTTAGACCCACATGGTGCAATGATTTTCGGAGCATCCGTAACAGTTAATAAACCAGTTTCGTCACAGTTATAAATATTGCTAGGCGCAAACTTGTACCTGGACAACACTTTCTCTAAATTATTAAAAAACTGTCCGACCGTATGAGCATTAAATGCTGTGGCTCTCGACAAACTGCAGTTTTCTGGCTTGCGAAGAGAGATGTCCCGATGTCGTTTCATAAATTTTTGTAGCCATCTTCTACCAGCTTTTTCATTAACCGTCCAATTTTCTGGAACCATTAAAGTCAATTCCTTCGCAAACTGATAAGCTAAGCTGCGAGCTTGAACTGTTGTCAATCCATAACACATGCGAGATGCAGTCTTGAAATAAGTCACTAAAGAAAGTTCTTGTTCTTCTGAAAATATTTTTCGGTTTCCTATGTTGGGCGAGTGGTTATACGCCTCAATCGTTGTATTTCTGGCAATGTTTACTGCTCTGTGCAGTGAACTTTTGGAAATACCCATACATTGAGCTACTTCTCTTATTGAAGTTCTGTTTAAAATTACTTCCCGCACAGCAGCCTCCATTTCAGATGCAGATATCCGTAACCTCTTTTTTGGTCCCATTCTTTATAGTCTGCAATCAAAAGTATTTATTACATTTTCTTGTTTTTGTAATAACACAGAAAAACACAATAGGTACCCTTGGACCTTGAATGGGACATGTCCCAATCAAGGAACTTAAAACTGTCCCATTCAAGGAATCATGATCCATTTTGAAAATCGGTTATTTATTTCTTAACCTCAAAACCCAAAACACTGATTTCTGCTTAAAATATTGGCTAAAAGTATACAATTTTTATAGGGAAATGTAAACTTACCTCTGACTAAAGTTATTCACAAAACAAACTAAGACAAACTAGTTGTAAAAATACTTTTTGAGGGTAAATTTAAGAAAATCTTCACAACCACAATCATCACGCCATTGCACATATGGGTATCATGTCCAAATGCTCAACCGGTTAAGGGCCACCTACTGGGGAAGTTAGGAAACTATAGCTAAAGGTTTACAGTTTTCTTTAAACGGGTCCCATTCAAGGAGCGTCCCATTCATGGTGACTCTCCCCTATAAGTAAACTAGTAGATAGACTAGTAAACCAGAAGTCGATACTAACTTCGTTATTTTAAATGAAATGGTGTACTTTTTTATTGCATATTGGATTCTACAAATTATTTTAGGGGGGAATTTACCACTTGTAATTTTTAATTAATGTTGACATTATGAATAGAGAGACCCTTAGGTTTTGCCTAAGGGTCTCTTTAGGTGCCTAGAAACCCTAATATTTTCAATATGGCTAGTTTATGTACAGAGTGTCCAAAATATAATTTTGTTTTATCAAAAATGGACACTCAAAATTTAATTTTTTAAATGCAATGTGGTTTTTTTATACAGTGATGTATAATTAATTTCTGTGTTGACATATAGTAGCATTCTCTATGCCTATTTTCAACTGTTGCTGTTATTGACAAAAACCTTCCACGACAGCAAAATAGTTGAAAATAGTCGAAGGGAATGCTATTTAGGTCAACACAGAATTGAATTCTACATGACTGTATGAAAAGAAATACGGGGCATTGTATTTAAAAAGTCGAGTTTTGACCGTGTAAATTTTTCCTAAAACAAAATTATATTTTGGACACCCTGTAGATGAAGTAGCAATATTGAAAGTATCAGTGGAAAGCATGAGGGTCCCTTTATTCATAATGTCAATATCACCTTTTCCATTTTCAAAATGACCTCTGCGCAGGAAATCAAAATTTCGCAAACTAAAACGTAAACTAAAAATTTTCAAAAAAAATGAAGTATCCCAAAAATGGTTGAATCTAACTAATTCTGTATTTATTGCATTCAATGTTTCCCAAAGAAGTGGAAACTTATTAACTTTTAAACAACTACAAATATTTTGATAATAACACATTCCTCGTCATAAGTAGTATCTTTATTTTCAGGGCTACTAAAACTTATGGTTCTAGCGTTTGTACTTACCTATTTACAAAATATAGGTTATGGTTATATTGACTGAAATTTAAAAACCCATGTTAATTTGTCCTTTATTCTTAATGTCAATATCACCTTTTCCATTTTCAAAATGGAGCGCAAAAAATCCAAGTTTCACAAAGTAAAACTAAAAATTTTCAAAAAAATTAAGTAACTCAAAAATGGTTGATCCTTATTGTAGTCCCTCTAAAATAATTTGTAGAATACAAATATGCAATAAAAAATACACCATTTCATTTAAAATAACCAAGTTAGTATGACTTCTGGTATAACCGGGAATGTAACAAATTTTTAAAATATTTTCATTAAATAGAGCGTGGCCCACTGTGTTTATCCTGAAATTTTAAGGAAAAAATTATGACTGGAACTACCAATACTTCTAATCAATCAATACTTCAATCAATCACTCTGAATATTTTTGCATACTAGTACTACAACAAAATAACTCTTTTTGAGGAAAAAATAAGTAAATAGGTTCCTTCTTTTATTCATCATTTTCATATTCAAACTTATTTATACACATGTTGAATATTGCCAATTAAATATATTTTAGAACAGAATTAGACACAACTATAGCAATGTTGGACCAGATTAAAACAAGGGTAGGCAATGTCATAGTAATAGTATGCAAAAATGTCTATACCAGTTCATTTTGACATCTTACGATGCTCCAATTTTCTGTGTTTATTTTCTCATACGAATGTGTATCCATAAAATAATTTCTGCTAAATAATCTTGAAATCTGTTTGATTAAATTATAGATATAAAAATGTAAAAAGGCTGCCATTTTATATTTTTTGGAAAATCGGTATTCACTATCAAAATGCTTTGAAAACAAGAATTCCTGAAAATAAAATAGAAATTGTATTTTTGTTATCTACATTTATCTTAGAATTTTTATTTTTTAAGTCCAGCAGATTATACTTGTACTTTCTTTAAAATTTACTCAATAAATTATGATGAAATATTTTATCATTTAGAATATAATATAGCGGTTAGCTGACCTTGGAAATATATATTTGTAAAATATATAGGGATTGGTTAGTAATTAAGATACTTATCTTTAGTCTAATATTTTGCCATAAATTGTCATTAAAGTATAACAGCATATGTTGTAATTCCACATTACTATTTTATATGAATTTTATTTTTATACTTACTAATATTATGCATTCCCATAAATATGTCAATGATTAAATATACCATTATACATATATAAAATGTTTTATTTCCATAAATAATCCTTATTTCTAATAAAATAGTTACATTAAACAGTCTTACGTTATTTAATACCCTTACCAAAGACTTATTTGTCATTACTTGGTACAAGCAGAGATCATATATACCCTAAATCAGTGGTTCTTAACCTGTGGTCCGCGGATGTTGGAGCAAAATTGAATGACGAAGAGCCTGTATCTCGTTTATGTTTAGAATTACAGAATTCTACCATTCTCCAAACATTTCCTGGTTACATGGTCTAATACTAATAATAATACTAAAACCAACACATTATTTGGAAATACCTACTATATCCATCTATCTATATTTTGGCCTCATACCTACTTTTCATCACAATACTTCTATTAATATTAAAAAGGGTGTTGTTCAATGCATATCCTTTCTATGGGGCAAAATTTATTTCTTTGTAAACTTTATTCAGAAAATTTGGTTGGGACAACTTTTAACGGTATACTTATTTAAAATATTGAAAGAGAAAATTATGAAGTTTATCAAACAGTTGCTATTCTGTATTTAAAAGCATTATCAGAAGAAATATAATTTTGGTTACATTAGGGCATAAATATATAGGTACATAGTGAGTCCAGAGAAACCCATCAAAATCCAGGGTATAGGTATTCAACACGTACAAATGAATAAAACCCTGAAAATATTTTGTAACTTGATTTTCATTTGTTTTCGACTTCTATCTTGTACATCTCACTTTTTAACTAACAACAAAATTCTTATGTTAACAAATTTAATTTAACAATTGTTTATATCTATGTGTAAATATAAACAATAAACAATCAATCACCATGATGGGATGCAGCTTCCTGACCAGTCGCGAGTATCTACAATATATCAATCAGCAATCGTGCAAATGCATTCATTTTTGCTTTTACTGATAATAACTTTTTTGCAGGACTGTTCCTATAACTAAATTAATCGCAATTCCGATTATTTCACAAGAAACTGGCACGTTTTTTGTGACGCTCTTTTTCCCTTCACTCTTTTGAGACCAAATTATGACTCTCTCTTACTTTATATCGGTTTTTACTCTTAAATGGTCGGTCGGTCCATTTTTTTTTACTTCGAGCGCCACCACTCACTAGTTTTATGTGGTGAATGGTCCACGCGGACTCTACTCACTTATGAGTAACGGCTGGGTAGCTACAGTGAAGAAGGTGTAAAATTACATATGCCAGAGCGTCGACGTTTCTCAAATCTAGGTAATAAACCGTACTATAAGGTTTATTAAAATGAAATAAAATAGGCAAGCAGCAACATAATAAGCAGACAGCAAAATAAATAAACGGTAATAAGCAACAAAATTATATATGCATTTTTTGTTAAAATCATATACAGTGGTTTAACGTAACTACACTTCTTTTAACTTTCAGTTTAAACAAAGTTGAGATTACCTGATTTGATTTTTTCTTTCCTTACCTCAAGTACTTTCAGTAAATTTTGGTTGCTTCAGTAATCAAGTATTCGAAGGAGTTTTGTATCTTCCTCATTTTTGTTTTAATAGAACCAGTTCATAACTTGATTTTAACGAGGAAATTTTTATTCATATAAAGTTATTTTTACTAGTCATTTAATTTGTAACTTTTTTGTTATCACAATTACTGGCCTTTTGTTACCTTTTTTATGTATAACCGTTTAAGACCAGTCACAGATATTGAATTGGAGTTGCAACTACCTAGTGGTCCAAACATCCACACGGAAGTCCGCTATCAGTTCTTGAGACCCAAAGTTTCTGTCCAGTACTCCAGACCTCTAGCTAGACAGTTATAACAACTGAACTACCGTTCCTGGAGGAATATCTCAGGACCTCTGGACTCCACATAACGTTGACAAAGTCACTTGAAGTACCCACTAAACCAGTAGGGTTCAATATTTGGCTAAAGTATTGTAAAAGGTCCAGTTTTGTAATTTTAAATCAATCTTTTTTCTATTATTAATCACTATAGCACTGTTAACTTTGAATAATTTTTTTTGTAAAAACAAATTCACTTTTCAATCTGTTTATTAATATATTATGTATCAAGTTTTTTTGAATTCCTTTATTTCTGACTTCACCTGTATTTAGGAAAAGCAAATAAAATAGTTTTGAGTTTTTGTCCTATAAAAAATCACTGGCCCCATCTATAGGGTGATAGTAAGCACAGTGCCCTCTCCGAACCTATACACTAACGACTGAGCTATCGGAGCTATTTTATAATTCATTTTGTTTGGCTACTGCCAAGAGTTAGGTAAAATTGGTTATAAGACATACGGCAGAAGTTATCAAATTCTCCTGAAGGTTCACGCAACAAGTTACTTAATAATTGACCATAACATACCTAAAATATTGATATGATAAATTCGTTTTTGCTACTGTTAGCCAGACATTTAAATTTTATTTAGCAACCCTGTATTAAAATGTATACAATAAGTGCCGAAACCAAGACAAGAGCCACTTAAGCTCAATAGTAAATTCTTAGAATGGTTCCTAGTAAAGACTGCAAACTAGCGAATGTGTTTATTAACCGTTAGTTTTGTGATGTGTAATCACAAAGTAATCACTGAGTATTCTTTGTATGTTATCCTTGTATTATACAGTATGCAATAGAAGTTATAATGCATGCCTCTTTATTGTTTTGAATTAAACATTATAATATTAAATATTAAAACAAAAGGCATTCTGATCTTGACTATATTATTTTGGATAAGGCCTTGGAAAATGTTTTAGTAATTTTGAGAGTAATAATCAGCATAGTAATTTTGCAATTATAAAGTAAATTAATGTGGAGCAATATGCTAGATAGGGACGCTGCCAGTTTTTATTTGTGAGTATTTCATGGGCAGTTGTTGGGTCCCGTTAGAGCTACCTCAAGCCCAAGAGGACCGCCAAGATGACAACAGAATAAGAGGAAAGAGGTGTGTCTCACGGTTAGATCCGTGGCGCGTGGAATATCTCTTGTTGTAGGAGGCCTTCGGGACTCTGATTGGGGCAGTGAGCTGTTGAGTTTTATGCTTACAGTTAGTTCAAAAAGTAGATTAGATAGGGAGGCTACCAGTTTGAGTAAGGTACCATTTTGATTTGATGTGTGCCCGTGGAGGGAAAACATATTTGGGGTAGGCTGTCTAGCTATCTGCTGACAGTCAGTTAGTTAAATGATTTAGTAAAGCAAAAAGAAATGAGTAAATAAATATGACATAATAGAGTCAATGACATTTACATCAGCTTTGAGTCAAGGTTACTTGCAGGGATACTCATGAGTGTTTTTATTTGTTTGTATACAGAATGTCCTAGTTTGCCGTTCCACAGGGATCGTAAAAAAAAGTGAGTGTTTTTATTTTTATTATTCTTACTCTAATTGACAGTCATCCTTACACTACTAAATGTGACAATACAAGAATTATATATATTAAGAATATACCTATATATGTGCCTATATTATATATTATATATACAGTGTGTCCCACTTAAGGTCTATCCAGCCCACGGATTTCTTAAAATAAACTGGATCGCTAATATATACTGGTGGGGGTAGCTAAAAATAATAACTGATAGGCGGCCGCCATACTGTGCTAACTTCTAGGTATTTTATGAACTAAATGATGGTAACACTGTTGAGTTACTAGCACTGCTTTTATATTTTATTTTTGTTTTGTGGTTTATAAATATAAATGAAGTTCTGTGTGCAAGGTGCAAGTTATTTATGTTAAGATGATTAATTCTGTTTGTCCGTGGTCTATGGCTCATACCACAAGATCGGTGATCTGTGCTCTCCCCGAAAAGATAGTTCAGAGGCAAAAATATGCAGTTATATTGTAATGTAAAATTATATGAATAAAATAGTTTAGTTCAGAAGAAACGATTATTATTAACAAAATAAGTGTAAGAGCTCCACAAACATAAAACATATTTAAAAGGTTATGGGCCCAGGCAGGTCCCAAGTATCCCAGTAGCAAGAGTAAAAGTATACAACAAAAAAACGGAAAATGTCGGTGGTACATTTATACCCACAGCTAACAGAAAGTGCTAATTTTAATAACTGGAGTTTTCGAGTGAAAACACTATTGGAAGAAAAAGGGGTAGCAGAAGTTCTACAAGACGGAGCAGAAAGTAAAGAAAAATTCACAGAAAATGATGCAAAGGCAAGATCCATTATTGTGCAATGTTTATCAGATAAATATTTAGAGGTAGTAAAGAAAGCCAAGAATGCAAAGGAGATGATAAAGTCACTGAAAGATACACTAGAAAGAAAGAGCGTATTTAACAAATTGTACTTGAAGCGTAAATTGTTAAGCTTAAAATGTAACACAAAAGAAGGGCTTCAAGACCATTTTTTGAAATTCGATTCGATAATTAATGAAATTGAAGCATCAGGAACCAAAATGGATGAAACAGACAAAGTATGCCACTTACTACTAACATTGTCTGAAGAGTATGATCAAGTGATAACGGCGCTAGAAACGTTAGCTACAGAAAGTGACAAGTTAAACATGGATTTTGTGAAGTCTAGACTATTAGATGCCGAAATAAAAATAAAAGAAAAGAGTAAAAGTGAGAATCATACAGAAAGTTCATTTACTAGTCAGAGTAGTGGTACTTTTCCTTTCAACTGTTACCAATGTGGAAAAAAGGGACATAAAGCTTCAAATTGCAAGAACAGAACAGATCCTAGTCGAGGAAGATATAATAACAGAAGAGGAAATAATTTCAACAGAAGAGGAAGAAGTCAAGCAAACGTAGCAGAGATAGAAAATCAAAGTACAGAAATATCATTTGTGGCGTTCAGTGCAGAAGAAATTGGGGAAGATCAGCATGAAGCGATTTTTGTAATAGATTCTGGAGCAACAGAAAACCTAGTAAAAGAGGACCTTATAAATTTTATGTTTGATGTGACTAATCTGGAAAATACCGTAAAGATAAAAATAGCAAATGGAGAAACATTAACTGCAAAGAAGAGGGGAAAACTTAAAGTTGATTATAAAGGTATTGTTATAACCATAAATGCTTTAATTGTTCAGAACTTATCAATCAATATAATATCTGTGAAAAAAATGATGGAAAATGGTAATGCCAGAATAAATTTTTCAAAGAATGGTGTGAAAATATATAACGAAAGATATACCCTGTATGGAGAAATTAAAAATAATTTATACATATTAAGACTGAAATTAATAAATGTAGAAACATGTATGTCTGCAACAAACGATGATTTATGGCATAAAAGAATGGGACATCTAAACAGAAACGGGTTGAAAATTTTAAACTTACCATCGAGTAAGAATGTTTGTGAATCCTGTATGCAAGGAAAAGCTACAAGGTTACCTTTTGTGAGTCAACAGCTACCAAGAACAAAAAAGATAGGTGAACTACTTCATAGTGATGTAGCAGGACCAGTCAAGACGGAAACTTTGCAAGGAGAAAAGTATTACCAAACGATCATAGACGATTATTCACATTTTTGTGTCGTATATCTGTTAAGATCAAAGTCTGAAGTAAAAGAAAATTTAAAACAGTATATTACAAACCTGGAAACCCAGAAAGAAATCAGAGTAAAACGTATAAGGTGCGATAACGGTGGAGAATACACCGCAACAGATTTTCAAGATTTTTGTAAAAGAAAGGGCATAAGTATTGAGTATACACAACCGTACTCTCCACAACAAAATGGCGTTTCAGAACGCATGAACCGAACCTTGCAGAATAGAACGAGGACTTTATTGACAGAAACAAATTTACCAAAATATCTATGGGGTGAGGCTATTAGGTGTGCAACATATCAGTTGAATCGTAGCCCCTCCAGTGCAATATTTAATGACGTACCCGCAAGAAGATATTATGAAAAACTTGATTTGAGAAATTTAAGAATTTTCGGTTCAAAATGCTGGGTAGTAGTAACACCTCAAACAGATAAGTTGAATGTGAGAGCTAAAAGTATGAGAATGATTGGATATGGACAGAATGGTTATAGACTGTGGTGTCCTAAAACAAATAATATAATATTGTCAAGAGATGTGAGGTTTAACGAACAAGATTATAAATACCAAGAGTTAGAAAGCAAGGAAAATAAAAATGAACATATACCAGTAAACATAGAAAATGAGAGTATACAGAATAAAACAATTTTAAAGGAATCCAATGCCAATGAGAATGAACAACACAGTGAAGAGGCAAATGACTTAACGGAAAACGAAGAAGAAGAAGACGAGATGAATAAATCTATAGAAACTAAAATGTCAAGATCTGGCAGAAAAATTAAACAACCAGAAATGTTAAACGACTTTGAACTGTATACAGCATATTGTCTTTGTACAAGTAATGCAGATCCTCAAACTTACGACGAAGCTATGAATAGTGATGAGAAATGGCAAGAAGCAATAAATGATGAATTAGACGCTCATAAAAAGATGAAAACTTGGATATTCACAACCCTCCCAGAAAACAAGCAGACTATAGATGCGAAGTGGATATTTCGAACAAAAGAAAATGGTGTTAAGAAAGCTAGATTAGTGGCACGCGGTTTTCAGCTGCAGGAGGAGAACAGTTTTAGTAACAATTATGCACCAGTAGCCAGAATGACAACTGTGAGATTATTACTGGCACAAGCTGTTCAAAAACAGTGGACTGTAAAACAATTAGATATACCCACAGCATTTCTTAATGGAAAACTTGATGATGAAGTCTACTTAAACATTCCAGAAGGTATAAAGAAAAAGGGAAATCAGGTGATGAAATTAAATAAAGGATTATACGGTCTTCGACAAAGTCCTAAATGTTGGAACCTAAGATTTGACGAATTTGTTAAGAAAATTGGATTTGAAAGATCACAACACGATTTTTGTCTATACATAGGATCAAATGTTTGGTTATTAATTTTTGTCGATGACATTTTAATCACTGGTAACATAGAATCCATAAATGAAGTTGTAGTTAAGCTAAAACAAGAATTCAATGCAAAAGAACTAGGAGAAATAAGAAACTTTTTAGGGATGGAGTTACAAAGAAATGAAAAAGGTATGAAGATAACGCAAAGAAAATATATCGACAAACTGTTGAATAAATTTAATATGTCAGAATGTAATGGAACAAAGACTCCTATACCTACAGGTTTCGAAGTAAATTTAAGTGAAGAAACTATAGAGGTACCATATAGAGAATTGCTTGGAAGCTTGATGTTTTTATCAATGTTGTCAAGACCCGATATAACCTATGCGACAAGTTATTTATCTCAATTTTTGAATAAACCAGTTAGTAGTGCATGGACTCAAGCAAAGAGAATTCTTAGGTATCTAAAAGAAACAAGAGATCTAGGTTTGAACTATAATGTGAACGAAAAAATCAATTCACTGGATACATATTCCGATGCAGATTGGGGCGGAAATAAACTAGATCGCAAAAGTGTCACTGGATCAGTAACATTTTACAACGGTAAAGCAGTATGTTGGGTTTCACGAAAGCAGAATTGTGTGGCACTGTCTACTGCAGAAGCGGAGTATGTGGCAGCCGCAATAAGTGCTTCGGAAATGGTGAATATTAAAGGATTGTGTAACGACTTCAACGAGGACGTAAAATGTGTTTTGTTTGTGGACAACAAAGGTGCTATAGACATGAGCAAATCTTTTGAAAATAGCAAACGTGCAAAACACATCGATATCAAATATCATTTTATTAAAGACTTAGTAGCAAATGAAAAAGTAACTGTCAGATATGTTGATTCTAAAGCCAATATTGCCGATGTTTTTACCAAAGGATTACCTTGTGATATGTTTATTAAGTTACGTAAAGAAATCGGTATTTATTAAGATCAATATGTCCATGTTATGTTTAGAGAGGTATTTTGTTTGTAACACATTTAATGTATTAGTACCTATAGGAAGGAAGGAAGATTAACTGTATATGATTGTTATTACTGTGATTTGAAATTTATTATATTTAAATAACTTCAAATCAAGGAGGAGTGTTAAGATGATTAATTCTGTTTGTCCGTGGTCTATGGCTCATACCACAAGATCGGTGATCTGTGCTCTCCCCGAAAAGATAGTTCAGAGGCAAAAATATGCAGTTATATTGTAATGTAAAATTATATGAATAAAATAGTTTAGTTCAGAAGAAACGATTATTATTAACAAAATAAGTGTAAGAGCTCCACAAACATAAAACATATTTAAAAATTTATTTCTTAATCTGAAGAAAAAACATGCAATTTCATCATTTCATCCATTTGGTCGAAGTATTCAATGTTGAAGGTTGCGATAAAAGTCTAAAAACGTAGATATCTGTTATCTGAAGAGTCAGTCGAAAGGATACAAGGTGAAAAAGGCTGCAGTTTTGGAAAGAGTGCAAATTGAAGAATTTTTGACTAAATCTTGTGATAAAGAATATTTTATGATTAAGGTAATAACTCTTAACTTTTTAGACAATATGTATTAATAATACTTTGAATCATTTTAGGTTGCGCTAGTAATAGGAGACTCTGGTGCTTGTCGATGCTACGAATTGACGAATTTGAAAATCACTAATGTATAGGACACTGGCGCGTATCTAGTTGTTTCGATACCAGATACCAAGACCGGCATTTCACGAAAGTTTAAAATTATAAATGAAGGATTTTCTATCAACGACGTAGAGATGTGTAGAAAATGTATTTCCCTTAGACCAAAGAACTTATCACAAAACAGATTCTTTTTATATTATAAGAATCAAAAATGTACTTCTCAGCCTGTTGGAATCAACACATTGGCAAAAGTTCCATCAAAAGTTGCATCGTTTCTGAACTTGGTAAACGCGGAAGCTTATATTGGCCACTATATGAGGGTGCACTTCAATAACTTTATTGGGAAATAAAGGTGCCGACTTTACACCCATCAAGCGGCATGGTGGGTGGAAGAGCCCTGCTGTGGCAGAGAGCTATATTGAAGACTCCGTATCTAACAAACTTGGTATTGCAAGGAAAATCCAAGGTTCTTCTCTTTCAAGTCATTCCTCAGGAGAGGAGACATCTAAAATTTGTTGCAAGAAGCAACTACAAGCTTCCTATTAACGGAAACGAAGTGAAATATGAAAAAGCGAAAAACGAAATGTCTATTAATATAAATGTTAATGTTAATTTTAATAAGTAAATTAAATTTGGTTGATTTAAGTTTATATTTTTTTATTATTTCAGTAGTGGATAATAGGTTACTTTATATGCTTTATAAGTGTGGATAAAACTCCTATTATAATGTGATTGTGTGTATAAATTATATTTTAAATGTGTTTTTATTAAATTCCTACCATAATCATAATGATTTTGAGTTCTGAAGTTGTTAATGTTATCTTCTAGAAAAGAAGTTATTACCATATTGTGTAGTATAAACTTCATGTAAGTTTATAACAAAATAACTGATTAACCTATCCCAATTCATTCACAATATTTAATATATCTTAACAGTGTAAAGTATAAATTTGACTAATAACTACTTGACATTACTAATTGTATGATGTCATTCAGTTAAAAAATATTTTTTTAGTGCCGTTTTTACTGATAAGACGTGCAGCTACTTTCATAGTGGCTTTTTATATATGCAGCTCCTGCCACAATTAAAATAACTACAAACATATGTCTATTTCTTCGATAAATACCTACCTTATATCGATACCTTTTTGCCAAACTATCGTAAGTGACATTTTCCATGAAAATGACTATGGATCTATCGTAAGTATAATATGCAAATACACATCTTGGCAGAGGTAGATAGATCCATAAATATGTAAACGTATTTAAATGTTTCACGGTTAAATAACTGCATACATTTTATCGTAAGTAACAGAACTGTAATAGGCAGAGTGGCAGAATTGTCGTAAGTAGCCTAAGGTAAAATTTAGTGAGTGACTTACGATATTTTGGCAAAAAGGTATCGATATTAGAATTCCTCAAAACAATATACAAAACTGATCCTAACTAATTTTTATACTGCATTCAGACAAGGTTCAAATACTTGGTTGACAAACCATGTTACTTTAAAGTTTTTTGGGTTAGTTACTAAATTATGTTTAGACAAGTAACTATTATGAACCAGTTATAATTCCGGCTAATGTAAAATTTATTTAAAAAATGAAGTTGTAACAGGAGAAATAAAGAGTGTC